>CM019071.1:8926191-9098691 GCA_009667805.1 Leptobrachium leishanense
GAAACCCGAAACGCACATCCCTAGAAGAATGTAATTTGGCCCTATATTTGTACATCTATAGATAAACAGATATCAATCTATAGATAAATAGATACAGTACGTGGATGCAGACAGAGAGATAGTGTCATGTACAGGTTCCGGAGTGGAACCGAGTTCAAGGGATATGGTCCAATATGCAGTATCTACACACACATAGGACTGGGTGGCGGAGGGTGAACAGACTGAGACTGACCAGATCTCATGAAAGTTGATAGATGTAGCGGGAGCCTGAGCACACGTTGAATGCTGGTTAGGTACACGGTGGGAACTTGGTAGAGACACTGAGAATTTGATAGAGACATGGTGGGAACACACAGGAGCAGGATATAGGATAAAGGGATCACAGCAGGATAGAGGCTCAGAGCAGAGCATAGAACCTCACTCTGCGAAGGATGGAGAAACAATACTGAAGCATAGGTCAGACCTATGAGGGGGCGTAGCCCTTTATTCAGGTGAGTCCGTGTTACGTGTCATGTGACCTGTGGAGTGTTTTTAACTGTTTGTGATCAGGGATTCCAGTGCTGGTGATGAGCAGCACAGCAAAAGTGCTGCCGACGAATCTTTAAAACAAGCACGGTTCAGGATCCTGACAGATAGATAATAGATAGATAATGTAGGTGATCGGTAGATATCGATCTATAGAGATAGATGCAGAGATAGATAGAAATACATTGATATGTAGGTAAAGAAAGATAAAGTTTGAGATGGATAGATAGATACAGAGATAGGTACAGACATATAGATAGATAGTTAAACTGAAATATAGATAATATAGATTCATTGTCAGAGATCTATAGATGAATAAATAAAGGGGTGCAGATCTAGAGAAATATAGATAGATGGAAATAGATAGATACAGGGTTATCCAAAGAGATCCAAATGGCTGGAGAAATCAGCGTTCGGTTACTTTTCTTGGCCATTCGGCTATCCAGAGAGCAGGCAATTCGCCAAATGTTGACGAATTGCCTGCACATACGGTGCCTGTTCGGTGCCTGTTTGAGGGCAGTGAAATCCCCATAGAGAAGCAATGCTTCGGCTATTCAGAGAACGAAAACCAGCAGTGAAAAGTTGCCGAAATGCCCTGCCATTCAGTGGTTTAATTCGGCAGGTTTATTCAGGTGAATCCCATAGGTTTCAATGTTAAAAATATTCCCGTTTTAATTCAATATCTAATAAACCATTCATTATAAAATCTTGCAGTGAAGAGTCTCTTTATTTATAGATTTTTTAGGATATTTTAAGCATTTTTCTGGATTTTTTTTTTAAAAATCAGATTTTTTTTAACTTTACTTATTTTTTCTGTAACAGCCCTTTTTATTATCATTCATTGGATCTTATATGTAAATTTCAGACATTTTCGCTCAGTAGTTTCTTTGCAAACAGCGTTTCACTTTTTAAACATTCAAGCAAACTGTTTTGCTATTTTGTTCACTGCCTTCGTCTGCGGTGTCGACTTTTTCCGGCGGCTTCGCTGCCTGTGATAGTCTCCTGCTCGGGTTTTTCCAGAGTTTTCGGCGGGTTAATCCAGATGTTTTAGCGGGTTTTCGGCGTGCATTCGCTGGGTTTTGCGGTTAGTTTTCGGCAGGTTTGCGGTGACCTTTCCCTGCAATTCGGGGACCCTGTGGTGCTTGCTGAATACACCGCAGGGTCGCCGAAATGGGATCGGCAAATCGAACCGAACTGAAGAGAACGAAAAGTCACCGAACGTGCGGTGACTTTTCGATTCTCTTTGAATTACCTTGCTAGAAATAGATTGAGATAGAGATAGATACATACATACAGTATAAAGGTACAGAGATAGATATAGATCTATAGATGCATTGTTACATAGGTAAAGTCAGAGATAGGTAGATTATGCAAAAAGAAGGATGTTTAAAAATATCTGTATCTAAAAATCTATGACATATATGTATAAACATCTCTCTAACGTCTAGATATTGTTACAGAGTTACATAACAGTATACTATTTAGTTTTATTATTCTGTCATTCACTCACCGCTCCTCCAAACTTCAGGAATACTTAATGACTGTAAAAAGAATAGCTTACTGCCGGTTAGATTTAATAATCAACAATGAAATCTCCAATACACCAAAAGCTTCCCTTGAGCCCTGAATAGAATGCAGTATCACAACGGGAGCCTTACCAGTATTTAAAGGTTAATTTAATCAGGCGCTATCAATTTTATGTTTCAAGTTAAATAATGAGCTGAAAATTTGAGGAAATACACAATGGTAATACAAAGTACCCACCCGCTAAGAGGAGGTTTCTCTATCAGAGAGTATTGTGATTCAAGGGGGAAAAAAAAGCAATGTTACAGCTTCTGTATTACATTAACAATGGGACAGAAAAGTAACAGAACCCCCAAGCCTACATTTAATGAATAATATAATCATATCTTCTTTACCCTGCTGTATTTTTTTTTGGAGGGGGGGTCCTCTATTATTTTTAAACCTTATAATGTGCATTTCAAGGCTCCCTTTCTCCTAATATATCAGGACGAAAGGATTTATTTGACCTTTACTCAAAATTTACCGCAACCAATTTAGTGATAAGTGATGAGCAAACTGCACAGTGCATGCAGGACAATGTTACATGTAGCAGGAACAATAAATGCTCCAATCTTCATAGGTGAACACCTATGTCACTTATGGTGTCTTATTAAAGATGTTCCCCTATGAAGTTTGGAGCACCTGGAACCCTTCTTTATTGTTTCTGGATGTGAGATAAGATATTCTGGAATCTGTGAGCTTCTTGCATTGCATTTTTGCAAAAAACTATATATTACTTGCATGAGCGCAGTGGTGGCTCATCCATAGGGGCCTTTGGGACAGTGTTCTACCATATTTTGTGGAATAAAAAAGAAATAAGTTTACACTATATTATTTTTTTTCCTGTTGTTTTTTGTGTCATTCAACATGTGCCTGATTGATAAAATGTGGTATGTCCATTTAAGCAGTGTCATTGTCTCCTCAACTGTTGCTGGGAAGAGTAAGAAAAAAAAAGAAAGAGTACCTGACTATTTGGCTTTGACTGGTGTCCAGAAATCTGAAAAGGACTCTACTGGAGATCTTATAAATAGCAGACCACTGCTGCTGGGTAATTGAGCTCTACCAGGGCTTCAAACAAACTGCCCATAGCAAGCTCCCAGCTGAGCTGATTTTATCCAGTACACACACAACGATCCTGTCTTAACCTATTAATGACAGAAAATGCACCCGACATTTGCCATAATGTGCTAAATACAAATAAAAATAAATAAATAAAAAAATAAATGTGCAACAGAAAACAGGATTTCTTTCTTTCACAAACTGAAGTTTTGTATACTCAGAGTTATTTAAAACAAAATGGGTGAGATCGGCTTTCAGTTTTTATTTTTTAGCAAATAATAAAATTACTTTATTTCACTTTTAGATTTTTTTATACTGAAACATAGAAACATAGAAAAATTTTGGCAGATAAGAACCTTTCGGCCCATCTAGTCTGCCCAATTACATGGATACTTAACCTGGATTTATCTTTTGTTTAGGATAGCCTTATGCCTATCCCATGCTTCCTTAAATTCAATTACTGTTTTGGCCTCTACCACTTCAACTGGAAGGCTGTTCCATGTATCCACCACCCGCTCAGTAAAATAATGCTTCCTGATGTTACTTTTAAACCTTTGCCCCTCTAATCTAAGACTATGTCCTCTTGTTTTGCTACTTTGTTTCCGTTTAAATATACTCCCTTCCTCTACCTTGTGGATTCCCTTTACGTATTTAAATGTTTCTATCATATCTCCTCTGTCTCGTCTTTTTCCAAGCTTTACATGTTAAGATCATTAAGCCTTTCCTGGTAACTTTTCTCCTTCAAGCCATACACCATTTTAGTAGCCCTTCTCTGAACTCTCTCTAAGATGTCTATATCCTTCTGAATACTGAATAATGTTTTATGTATACATCGTGTGGCTAATTTCTGGATTACACTTGCAATCATTGAATTTAGGGCCATTTTATTTGCCTCCTTAATAGGAATATATCAATAAGGTTTATTCCCTATATATGGGATCGTCCACATATATGGAAGTAGTAGCGCCATATAGGCATATTCCTATTCATGATTAAGCACATTCATGTTTCCAGTATGGCGCCCCACCAGCTTGAAATTTCACCAGTTGCCACTGCATGAGCGTTAGCGGGTGTGAAGGGAGATTACTTGTTTTTGAATGTTACATGTAGCAACATTGCATTAAATCAAAAGTGAAGAGACAATAAAGTGTATAGAGACAAAACAGGACACGATGAGAGTAGGGAGCACACAGGGATCCTACCTAGCATGCTGTCACAGAATGTTTACACCATTTTATTGTTGTGATGCTCCACTTTGTTTCTGTGCAGCTAGGGTGATCACTAATATATTTGTAAATTTGTATGCATCTTAATGTAGCCTGCAAATACAATCCATCATTTTGTTGTTTGTTTAAGCTTCCGAGCTGGAGGCAGGGCCGGATTAACATAGGGGCAGATGGAGCAGCAGCTCCAGGCCCATGCCCCAGAATAGGCCCACAGAAAGGATAAATTTGCCTGCATTGATGGGCATTTGGGCCCCTATATCTCCACCTCCATAGCAGCTACATGGTCATGTGAAGCATCACCGGAAAGGCCAGAGCACAACCTTTCCAATGATACCAAGTATGGCCAGGTTGTATTTAACAATAAAAGTGAAATGATAAATATTTCTTTATTTTTTATTTTTCTTTCTAACACAGCAATATTTTTCACTTTTCAAGAATAAAGGGAACAATGATGCTGCACTAACTCACCATCTCATTTTTCAATGGTACAATCCATTATTACGAATTGTTACATCAAGAACCTAAACCGTCACATTGCAGTGAAGTGCACTGGGGGGTGGGCTTTGCAACCCTGAGCCACTAATCTCTAATTAGTCTAATTATCTCTGAGTCACTAATTAACCTCGCAAGGTCAACTGAGGTGCCAGGATAGAGTCTGTCCATTGCATTGATACAAAACATGACAATGTAAAATCTAAAAGAAAAAGAAAACATTTTTTTTATTCCAAAGCGATGGTATTGTTCATTTGTCATGTATAAAATGAGCAATACCACTACCATTACTCACCTTCTCCTTTCCCACGCTGGAACCAAGGTCAGTGTTTTATACCTAGTCATATTATTCATAAAACACCATTATCCAAACCACATGGGAAATATCTAATTTTGTGGTTAAAATTGTATATTTTCTCAGAACAATGCAGTAACAGGTTCCCATTTAATTTTTTTTAACAAGAATTCCCTATAGAATATATAACCACAGAGGTTTGGATGATAAAATATGAAAAAATTATTTTACACGCTGTGATGATTGAAATCTGAATGGAAATTTACTCACACAGTATCTGCCTGGTTAGATATACCCATATCTGCATTAATAAATAGCCCAAAATAGGTTTTAATTTCACTAAATTCCAAAAAAAGCCCACCAAAATACTCAGCTCCAGGCCCATAGACATCTTAATCCAGCCCTGCTGGAGAGCAAAATTAATCTTTGCATGTGAGCAGTATGTCCACAGAAAACAGGAGAAGTAACACAGAGGGGTTACTGATTATTTGCCGTTGTTTAAAGTTGTTGCAACCATTATTTACTCAGGAGAAGTTTCACTGATGATGAAACATGTTGAAGCTCAACCTGCCATCATTTGATTTTTACTATCTGGAATATTGAAGTTTACCATTTACCATTCCATCAACGTTAAACGATGGCAGTTAGTGTGTAACCCCCACAGTGTCTGTGCTAAGAAGAGATTTTTAAGTTGCTATTGCAGTCTTCAAACAATCCTTCTAGTTTTCTGAATATGTTGAGAGTCCTACAACCCTGGGGTGGATCTAGACACAAGTTTTGAGAGTGGCCCTCTACCAATTTTGTCTAACAGTCGGAGGTGGAGAAGCGCAGGATCGTAGGCTGTACTCCAACACAGGGTCTGTCCTCCAGCTGCTCAGTGTCACGTTCCCACGTTCCAACCCTGTCTTCCTGCCCTCTGTATTTGTATATTGTGTTTTTTCCATTGTGTTTCTATTGCTGCCAATTCCTGGGAGGCCTCCCAGGGGTTAATTGGTGTTCTGTGTGCTGCTCACCTGTTGACCCTTGCCTTGATTCCCCTGACTATATTAGAGCAATGTACCTATAGTACATTGCTGGGTCATTTTTCTTTGCCTGGTCTCCTTGCCACTTGTGTCCTGAGAGCTCCTTGCTGTGTTCCTGATATCCTCCGTTTGTTCATCCTTGTTCAGTTTTTGTCTCTATTATTTCTGTTCCAGTTTATGTCAGTTCCTTCTGTGTATTTAGTTCTGTCTATTGCTGTATTTTGTTTTGCTGTTTATGTTCCATTCAGATTCCCCGGTTATTGATTTTGGCTTGGCTGACTTCCCTTCTGGTTCCTATTCCTATATTCTGTATGACGTACTCTCTCTGGTTATGACCTTTGGCTTTCCTCTTTATGACTACTCTATTGTATATTCCTTGTCTGTACCGTTTCCAGGAAACCCTGTCATCTGTATACAACAAAAGACTCTGTACGGCTTCAAGGTAATACTTTCCTTTAGATTAGATCCGGCTATCCTAAAGACCGGTCTTTCAGTGCAGGGAATCTTTGGTATTGCCGTACAGAGGTCTTTTGTTAACCCTTTGTTGCTTTCACCTGTCCTTGCAGTTTACCCTGCATCTCTGCATATAGGGGCTTCTCTCAGGAACCAAGGCCTCACCTTCCTGCGAGTTATATTCATAGGGATATATATACAGACCGACCACTTCCAAGGATCGGAGGGCAAGTATAGGGTGGTGCGTGCCTGGTGGTACTGCCACCGTGACACTCAGGTGATACCTGACAGACTCGCACAGCAATGTAATGCAGTGGGGCATGAGAAACTGAGTTATTGTAGTGGCATTGTTCACTTCATAATTAAAAAACATATAATGAACAAAAAATTATAAAAGGATATTATTCTATTTCTTTAATATTTTGTACATTTTTTATGGTCATGTTAGGTATCATTGGAAAGACCGGGCTCTGGCATTTTCAATGACCCCTAACTTAACCTTGTGGGATTTACAAAACTAGAGATACAGTGGGTCCAATGGACCACTGCAAGCCATCAGATGTCAGCATAATGGTGCTGGCATCCTTAAGCAAGGCAGCCATTAGAGGTGACAGCCCATGACACGTTCAGGTGCCCAGGGCTCCAGCATGCCCTGGCATTTGCCAATCCCTCTATGCACCTTAGGTGCCAAAGACGTAAGCGCCCCTCCATGTCACCCAGGTCTGGTCAGCCAAGATACCCACAATTTTCCCAGCGGGCCGCGGCATCTAGGGGCTGGTCAGAGAATTCTGGCCCATCGCTGAGGGATCGATTAGTATGGTCGATCAGGGAACACGTTTTATCCCCTTGCTGGAACCACCTGGGATTTAGCCCATTCCCACTAAAATAAGGTTTGCAGAAAGAGGCAAAATGTTATATTTTTAATTAGTTTATTGAAATGTGCAGCTGAGAGAAGGAGCCCTGACTAGTGTTTCAGTAAGTGGCCCAAAGGTTTCTGATGGCAGCCCTGGGACCGTACGTCATTCTGTACACAGACTTTCAGGCGCACACGTCTGATGCCAACCAAGGCCTTTTTCCATAATAAGTCATTTTTTAGCCTTTGTATCTTCCTACTTATGGAGCATTTGATGGTGCGTAATGCTAAAACAAGTCTAACTCTTGACACGCTCCCTAGGAAGGCTAGAAAAGGTTTTTGGGGGTATATTCATGTATTCAAGTCACCAGTAACAAACGTTAGTATCAAAACACATTCTTGTGACATCATCTGTAGCTTTTGCAAGACCTGGCATGACAAGATTCAGCATCAGACATAAATGTGTTCGTATTTTATCATATCTTACCTTAATTTTCCATTTATTTTAATATAAATTGCATTCTGAATCAGCAGCTCTAATTTATGGATACGACTCCTTGGCACAGGTTGGACTCAAAAGACAAACCAGTAATTATCTTGTTACAGTGCGATGTAATTGGCTGCGTCCTGGTTGCTGGCTCTAGGGGTTTCATCATTTCAACAAAGTAACATAGAAAGAGAAGTAGTTTCTTTAAATCTATGGGGAGCCTTGGAGTTGGGATATTTCCTTCCTCCGAAGAATAATTACAACGCGAGCGTTTTGAGCTCTAGAAATCTGACCCTTGGCTCGGAAAGAAGGAAGGAGGGAAGGAACAGGAAAGCAGGGGATAAGGAAGAAGAACTGCATAGTTTGAACCACTGAGGAACTTTGTTTGATGATAATGTTCCATGTTAGACTATTTGTATTCAGCTTCAGGCTTGTGTAGGAGAAAAAAAATGACTGCAACATGGTAACTTCCAATCGTCTGAACCGCATGTAAATCCTTCAAGCAGTCCAGGCTAATTTATTTCTTCCAAAATGATATTGGACGATTGCATCATGTAAAACACAAGGTCGGAGGATCAATAAGATTTATGCTTTTAGCAATAAAGAAGAAAAGCCTGTCACATCTAAAATATGTGCGTTGCTAAGTTTTCAGCTATTGAACACATGTAGATAGATACTGACATTTCTGCCTGATAATTAGCTTGCCTCCAGGAATAAACCAGTATGACCTTGGGCAGTCCATGATGTCCGCCGGAAATATTCTTTGCGTTACCGTGTCCTTCAGATAAGGAGAAAAATAGAACGAAAATTTTTAAGTGTTGGACGATTTTTTCTATGGGCTCTATTCCATAGTTGGCACTAACGTTAGCACCTCGATGTCACATCCAATGTCGTTCAGGTCTGCCAGCGTCCGGCAGAACGATACTCGCTGCTCGCTGGTCGGGCGCTGACAGATATTGAGAATCCTGGTGGTCACGGGTCAGGCACGCCAGCAGGGCATGGCGTGATGACTCGGCACCCACAGGTTTAAAGCAGCATGCCCCAGTCCATTCAGTGCCCTGACGTGGTTGACACATCCCCGCAGTGCTCTCCTATTTTTGCTATACCCTCTCTGTGTACCGATTTTGGCTAAGTCAGACAACCCTCTCTGTGTACCGAACCTAGCAAGTCTGTTAACCCTCTCTGTGTACAGACCCTGGCAAGTCTGAGAACCATTCTGTGTACTGACCTTAACATATGGCTGACTACCATTCCTGGTGTTAAGACCCCCACTGTTATACTGACCGTGTGATATTAAGGTCTGGTGTCGGCTAGCCTCATTAACCCGTTGTGGTTATGTCTTGATCTCCTCTCTGGAAATAGGTAGCATGTCGACCACTCAAGGATCGGAAGGGTAGATAGTGCTCTGTGTATAGGAACCAGCGCCATAGATCCTAGGGGGAATAGTGACACTCGATATGTAAGTGTTAGCGACAGGATAAGTGTGTTTAAAGCATGCCCCTATTACATTCCTGATGCTACCCCTGTTGGCTCATCATTTTTTTGCAAAAGCTTACTTTGTGCATCTTATTCTTACCATGGGGAGCCCAAACGTATATTAGTGTTTTGATAAGGTATTACAAAGTGCGGGCACAATTTACAGTTGGAACGTGTAACCTTCTAAAAGCTGGTGCTAAGTGATTCTGCAAATGCAAAATCATTTAACACCCTCTAAAAACCCCCACCATTAAATCCCATACTCACCTCAATTCACAGCGAAAAGTGTGGCCCGATCAGCTAAAAGCAGAGTGTGACTGGGAACAAATAGTTCCCAGTCTTCCTCAGCGATCACTTTGCGGTGCTGCGAGATCTCACAGGAGTGAGATCACATGGGGCTCGCAGCCCGGAAGCACAACTCTCCACGGAGTCCTATGGACTCCAGAAGGTGATACTCGCGGCGGCGTGGAAGCACTAGCATGAGTATTACTGCGGCTAGTGCTGCATTCTTGGGCGAGGTGCACAGCTATCCCCTGCCCTGGAATACCACGCTAACATGGGGACGCTACGGGAAAATCTGCAGTTGCACTATGGAATAGTGAATATTTCTTATTACGTCATGTTTATAAACTTCTCTATCAAAATCAGGATAATTATTATCTTACAACTGCCGGTCATCTTTAGAACATCAGGTGTCATAAAATCTGTGATTGAGCATTTACAATGGCAGGATATTCTTCCAACCAACGTAACTACTCAGACAAGAATGTACTATACACTATTATTATAAAACAATCCCTGCTATATTGGGAGGGGAAATGGGTGAACCATGGACCAACATGTGCCAATATTTGCCAACATGTGTCAAGAAGGATCAACATGTGCCTATATTTGCCAAGTTGGACCATCATGTGCCAATATGGTTGACATGTGTCAAGATGGGCCAACATGTGCCATTATAGGCCGATACATGTCAAGAAGGACCAACGTGTGCCAATATAGGCCGACATATGCCAAGAAGGGCCAACATGTGCCTATATTTGCCAAGGTGGACAAACATGTGCAAAAATGGACCTTCATGTGCTAATATGGGATGACATGTGCCAAGATAGACCAACATGTGCAATATAGGCCAACATGTGCCAATATGGGCTGACATGTTTCAGTATGGAGGAACATTCTCAATTTAGACATCATTGTTAATATTAGTATCAGAATTGAATGTTGTTTTGTTACAATATTCAATTTACAGAAGGTGAAACAAAGCTGTCACAACCACACCAAATTCTTAGAGGGATATTCTTGTAATGTTCAGTAATACCCTAAATTCTGCTATTATCAACTCCACGTACCCGCAGCAACCACTCTCACCTTCAGGACAAGTTTTCCCGCAGAACTCCCCCATCTATCACTGCCTATGAGTGAGCCGCTATGTTTGCAGCTCGACTCTGGTCCTAATATTTGGAAGTCATTAATGGATAGAGGGAGCAGTGGTGCTTGTCACTGCTAGTATCTTCTCCTGGTGGGATTAGAACAATGAAGATGAGTTTGAGCACAACACCAGCTCGCCCCGGGTCAGCAGATGGAGCCTGGGAGCTGTTTGTTGAATTTGTGTTTTAGTTATTCTCTGTGCAGGCAGCTAAATATCACATTTTATATACAATCCTAACTTAGAAAACTGCAAATTCTAATAATGCGACCTGTTGATACATTTAATTGTTGATCTAAACTTTAAATCTCAATGTTGAGGCAGTTGAGATTATTATTTCATAACGCAGTATGGTCCATGGACAGAAAACACACCTCTAGATGATTCCTGAATAGTTTATATGACCTCTCTTAAAAATGTTAATTTTCATGCCTCGAAAAGTAATGAATAACAGCTGAGATATTTTTTTCTGATTTCATTTGACTTCTGTTAACTATCAAAGTTGTCAATATTATTATATTGTGAAATTCCTGGTGTATAAACGTGTGATTCTTCACAAGCACAGGGGTTGAAGGTCTATTCGCTTTCTCATGGAGTCAGGGCAGCATCTGGTGTACCTGAGGTCATATTATTAAAGTGTCACAATGTATCAGAGCTTTGCACAATTGATGCGTTGATGAGGATGATTGGCTCGGCGTAACAGGATGCTTTGCTTTCAATTGTAGCTATAACTTTAATGTCCTGCTCTACTATTCCTTACATTTATTGTATTGTGTGGAATTTTTTTCCGTCCTCATCTCTGATTTACATTGTTGAGATTTCACCTGGTTTCATCTGGAGTCTATGCTATCATGATGTTTCTCTAGGTTTCTGGGACAGCTTTAAGGTCTTAGGGCCCTATTAGAAGTGAAGTGGTAACAACTGGCTAAGGGCTGGCAATTACCACAGGTCCTAACACCGTTGTTACTGGTCCCATTGCTATTCCATTTCTGTACCTACTGTGCCTCCCTCTACTGTAATGTAATGTAACTTGTTACCGCTCGAAAAATAAAATACATACACTCTGCATAACTACTGCACCTCTCCCTAATGTAATGCAACCTGTAACATGCTGAACACACTGTATAATTTCTGTATACTGTATAACACGTGGTCTTTACAATTTGTTCTTTATTGTAACTAGAGAAAAATGCTCCTCACGGTTGCTGTGGTATCTGCAAACTGATGTCATGCTGGTACGGTGTCAGGTAGTCTGTTATAAGGCTAGGGGAGTAGGGCGAGTAAGTATTTTTTTTAATATCTTGCATTTTATTACTTTATTTCTGTAACAACTGTAACAATTCAATGTTCTTGAACCCAGGACATACTTGAATACGAGAGAAATCTCAATGTATCCTTCCTGCTAAAATACTTTATAAATAAATAAATAAGTAAAATAAAGTATTTAATTACAAGGATGTAATTAATATTTCTATTGCAAAATCGGCTACACATGTTATAAGCATCACATTGCCTGCACACCTTTCATTGCTCTGCACCTCAGCTTGACTGCAAACCTCTCCTTCTTGCACACCTCCCCTTGCTACGCACCTTTCCTTGCCTCTACACCTCTCCTTGTTCCACACCTCCCCTTGCTGCCACCACTTCTTGCATGCACATCTCTCCTTGCCTGCAAACCTTTAGTTTCTGCGCACTTCTGCTTGCTTGTACATCTCTCCTAACTGCACACCTCTGTTGCCTGAACACCTCGCCTTACCGCACACCTCTGTTTACCAGCATACCTCTCCTTGATGCACACCTCTCCTTACCAATATACCTCTTCTTGCCTGCACACTTATCGTTGCCTGCGCACCTCTCCTTGCTGCACACCTCTCCTTGCTGCACACCTCTCCTTTGCTGCACACCTATCCTTACCAATATACCTCTTCTTGCCTGCACACTTATCCTTGCCTGCGCACCTCTCCTTGCTGCACACCTCTCCTTGCTGCACACCTCTCCTTTGCTGCACACCTATCCTTACCAATATACCTCTTCTTGCCTGCACACTTATCCTTGCCTGCGCACCTCTCCTTGCCTGCGCACACCTCCTTGCCTGCACACCTCTCCCTGCCTGCATAACTCTACTTACCAGCATATCCCTCCTTGCATGAACAGCTCTCCTTGCCTGCATACCTCTACTTACCAGCATACCTCTACTAACCAGCACACCTCTCCTTGCCTGCATTTCTCTTCTTACCAACATACCCTTCCTTGCCTGCGCAACTCTCCTTGCCTGCATATCTCTCCTTGCCTGCACACCTCTCCTTACCTGTTCACCTCTCCTTGCCTGCACACCCCTCCTTACCTGTTCACCTCTCCTTGCCTGCACACCCCTCCTTACCTGTTCACCTCTCCTTGCCTGCACACCTCTCCTTACCTGTTCACCTCTCCTTGCCTTCACACCTCTCCTTACCTGTTCACCTCTCCTTGCCTGCACACCCCTCCTTACCTGTTCACCTCTCCTTGCCTGCACACCCCTCCTTACCTGTTCACCTCTCCTTGCCTGCACACCCCTCCTTACCTGCGCACCTCTCCTTGCCTGCAGTTAGTGGGCTAAGAGCACATTCCCCACAGGGCAGCTCCAGCCAGACACCATTCCACCAACCTATCACTTTTTCCATTTTTTGGGTTGGGGGGAGCGGAGTTATACTAGCCAGTTCCTCACCAGTCATTGACCTCATGAAATATCACTGCAGCAAAGAGCATTTATAGCAACCCTTACATACCGCCCTGCTTTCCCATACTCTTTGCCCCAGCATGGCGTCCTTATCTATGTTTTAAAAAAATGTTTTGACAGGCAGAGGCAGCACATTATGTGCAAAAACAAAAATAAATGTGTAGCACCTGTCATTTGTCACACATTAGAAAACAGGTTACATTGAAATTGTTTCCAAATGTTTCCCAGAAACACCCCGGGCGCATCAAATAACATTCAAACCCATTGCCCCTGGATAAAGTTATTTAGACTGAACCCTGACCCCAAAGGCTTAGCCAATGTGTCGGGTTATACAAAGAGCAAAATGTCAGCCTTTAACCACGAAACATTAACCCTTTAATTGCTGGGGTTGAGCAATAAGATGGAACTTTTTTTGGTTTCTATGTAAGCTTTGGGTGAAATCATCATCATCATTATTATCATCATTTAGCTTTAAATTAATCTAAAAATGCATTTTGACTTATTTCCACAAATAGCTTAGGGTTATGTTGTGATTTTATACTCAATGTCAATGTGCATTTTAATAACATTTCTATTTTGGGTGTTGGGTGTTCACTAGGAATTAGATAGGGGGATGTATTTGTAGCAAATTGAAAGATACCATTTACTGACATAAGTGTCAGTGTTTGCTGTTGTTGCGGCGCCAGCTAAAGTGAAATCCAAAGATCGACAGGAGAATCCGAACAATGCAGCGTCTCCTGTCGCTCTTTGGATTCTTCTTTTGGGAAATGCTGGCATTTATCAACGTTTAAAGAACACCAGAACTTATTGAGTAACCACCGCGGTGTGAAGAATAAATGGATTTGCTTGAACCCTCTCTCAATTCTAATGGGTCCACCAACAGGGTAATTCAAAGAGATTCGAAAAGTCACAGCACGTTCGGTGACTTTTCGTTCTCTTCAATTCGGTTCCTTTTGCCGATCCCATTTCGGTGACCCTGCGGTGTATTCAGCAAGCACCACAGGGCCCCCGAATTGCAGGGAAAAGCTGCCGAAAACTAATCGCAAAACTCGGCGAATGCTCGCCGAAAACCCACAAAAACATCTGGATTAACCTGCCAAAACCACGGAAAAACCCGAGCAGGAGCCGATCGCAGCCTCCGGAAAAAGCCGACACCGCAGAAGAGGCAGTGAATAAATTAGGAAAACAGTTTGCATGAATGTTTGAAAAGTGAAACGCTGTTTGCAAAGAAACTACTGAGTGAAAATGTCTGAAATTTGCATATGAGCTCCAGGGAATGATAATAAAGAGGACTTTTACAGAAAAAATAAGTAAAGTTAAAAAAAAAAAAAATCGTACTTTTAAAAAAAAAAAATACAGAAAAATGCTTAAGATATCCTAAAAAATCTATAAGTAAAGAGACATTTTACTGCAGAATATTATAATGAACGGTATATTAGATATTGAATTAAAACGGGAATATTTTTAACATTGAAGCCTATGGGATTCGCCTGAATGAACTTGCTGAATTAAACCACCGAATGGCAGGGCATTTCGGGAACCTTTCACTGCTGGTTTGTGTTCTCTGAATAGACGAAGCAGTGCTTTTTATGGGGATTTCACTGCCCTCGAACAGGCACCGAACACGCACCGTATGTGCAGGCAATTCGCCAGGATTTGGCGATTTGCCTGCTCTCTGGATAGCCGAATAGCCAAGAAAGGTAACCGAACGCTGAATTTCAGCGTTCGGTTACTTTTCTCAAGCATTTCGGATCTCTTTGAATTACCCTGTCTCAGGCTTCATTTAACTTTAAGGACTTGTTTAGTCTGAACGTCAGTTGTTTTCTAATCACAAGGCGCTGTTTGGTGATTATTGAAACATAAGTGACGCAAGAATCTAAAGAACAAAAATGTAAACAGATCAGGATGTTGACACTACCTGTCAGACTGATGTTGGCCACCGTATTGCATTGTGATGAAAGGAGAACAGAGCTGCTTGTTCCTGTATGGCCTGGCTTGTTGCTACAGCTTCTGCAAAGTCAATGGGTCCTGCATCCATCACTGTGTACCACCAGGGAGCCAGCATCAGCATGACAGCAGATGTCAACACACTGTCTGCTGAACATTAAGGGGGATGAGAGATTGAGAAAGTGATTGTGTTTGTGTGACTGTTTGTATGTGTGTGTGTGAGTGTGAGTATATGTATATGCCCCACAAACGCACCTTCATACACTTCCTACATTGTATAACTCATTCTGCCACTTTGTGCTACAATGTAACTACAGGACCCACCATTGTGACATGTTAAAAGAGCTAAACTGGCCGTCGCTGGATTCCAGACGCACCCTTTACCTTTCCAACCTGGTGTTTAAGAGCTTTCCTGGGAAGCTGCCACCCTACCTGAATAGGCTGCTTCCCGCAGCAGTTCCCTCATCCTATAACCTCCGATCCAGGACCTGCACCTTACTTACAATACCACAATACAAAAAGAAAGTGGCTCGATCCTCATTTTCCTACAGAGCATCGCAATTATGGAATAACCTCCCAGACGCCATCAAATCTTTCCCCAGTCTAATGTCACTTAAGAGATCTCTATTAACATACCTCGAAACAGAATGCACCTGTAAACAAGCAACACAGTGACTATATACAGAATGCACCTGTAAACAAGCAACACAGTGACTATATACAGAATGCACCTGTAAACAAGTAACACATTGACTATATACAGAATGCACCTGTAAACATGTAACACCGTGACTATATACAGAATGCACCTGTAAACATGTAACACAGTGACTATATACAGAATGCACCTGTAAACATGTAACATAGTGACTATATACAGAATGCACCTGTAAACATGTAACATAGTGACTATATACAGAATGCACCTGTAAACATGTAACATGATGACTATATACAGAATGCACCTGCAAACATGTAACACAGTGACTATATACAGAATGCACCTGTAAACATGTAACACAGTGATTATATACAGAATGCACCTGTAAACATGTAACATAGTGACTATATACAGAATGCACCTATAAACATGTAACACAGTGACTATATACAGAATGCACCTGTAAACATGTAACATAGTGACTATCAGGGTTATTCAAAGAGATCCGAATTGTGGCCGAAAGGTAACCAAACAGTGAAATTAAGCGTACGGTTACCTTTCCTGGCCTTTCGGCTATACAGAGAGCAGGCAGTTTGCCAAATGTTGGCGAATTGCCTGCACATACAGTGCCTGTTCGTTGCCTGTACGAGGGCAGTGAAATCCCCATAGAGAAGCAATGCTTTGTCTATTCAGAGAACATCAAACAGCAGAGAAAGGTTCCCGAAATGCCCTGCTGTTCGGTGGTTTCATTCGACAGGTTTACTCAGGCGAATCCCATAGGCTTCAATGATAAAAATATTCACGTTTTAAATTCAGTATATCTAATAAACCGTTTCTTATAATATCCTGCAGCAAAACGTTTCTTTATTTTTAGATTTTTTAGGATCTTTTAGGCATTTTTTGGGATTTGTTTTGCAAATTTCTTTTCCGTTTTTTTTTATCGTTTTTTCTTTTTTCTGTAACAGCCCTTTTTATTATCATTCATTGGATCTTATATGTAAATTTCAGACATTTTCGTTCTGTAGTTTCTTTGCAAACAGCGTTTCACTTTTCAAATATTCAAGAGTACTGTTTTTATTTTTCACTCCATTCGTCTTCGGTGTCGGCTTTTTCCGGCGGCTGTTCTGCACTGTGATCGGCGGCTGCCCGGGTTTCTCTGGCGTGTTCGGTGGGGTTAATCCAGATGTTTTTGCAAATTTCGGCGTGTGTTCGCCCTCGTTTTGTGGTGAGTGTTCGGCAGGTTTTCTACAGCTTTTCCCTGCACTACGACAGCCCTGTGGCAGTGGTGTATTTAGGTTTTGTGCTGCCCTAGGCCTGACTAAACTCAGGCACCCCTAATTTAAATTTGAGGCACCCCTTCCTGTCAAGGGCACACCTCTTCCTGGTTAAACTCCACCCTTCCGCTTTAAGCTCCACCTTTTCCTCTTAGAGCCCCGCCTTTTCCTCTCTTTATATTAAAAGTGGATACCAAGTGCCTACTTGTATATTTTGTATACCATTTCAAATGTATCTATTGAGATAAATAAAATTATGAAATATTTAAATTCAAGCATTTTTACAAAGAACAGCCACGCATGTCAAGTATACTGGATCACAGCCGCTCTAGTTGGTTGAACAATAAAATCCACAGAAATGTGCACTGCATATGAGTGTATCACAGAGCTGCACAGCAATAAAACCCACAGAAATGGGCACTGTGTATGAGCATATCAGAACTGCACAGCAATAAAACTCACAGTAATGTGCAGTGTTTATGAGCGTATCCCAGAGCTCCAGGGCAATAAATCTCACAGTAATATGCAGGGTGTATCACAGAATCCACAGCAATAAAACTCCCAGCAATGCAATGTGCGGTGTGTGTGTCAGTGTATCAGAATTCACAGCAATAAAACTCACAGCAATGCAATGTGTGGTGTGTATCAGCGTATCAGAATCCACAGCAATAAAACTCCCAGCAATGCAATGTGCGGTGTGTATGAGTCCATCAGAATCCACTGCAATAAGAGTCCCAGCAAACCGAGTGAATATGAGCACACAGCAATTATTTATTCTATATTTACCGGTCTCCGTCCGTGGTAGGGCTGTGTGCAGAGTCAGCAGGGACTGTGTATGGACTCAGCAGGAGGTCCCTCCAGGCCACGTTAGGATTGCGGCTGTGCCTGTGCGTGGAGCCATCTTGTCAGCAGTGGGGTGCCACTGCCAGAGGGTGCACTGTGGCTTTGATTCCCTTCCCGGTGGGTGTTCAGTCCAGAATAGAGTGAGAGTCCGTGTTAACGAAAGGGCGGGCCAGCTGCGTGTGTGTCACGTGGTTCACCCAGTCAGGTGGTACTGAGACTCAGTACCACCTGACTGGCTGGACCGTGTGACATGCACGCACGCAGCCTCACCAGGAGCCAGGCAGCTCAATGACAAATTTCTATCACTGCAGTGCTGGTTAAGGAAAGGTCCACTTTAAACAGCAGTAAGCAGACAGGGCTTCATATTCTGCTGATACCCCCCCCCCTTTACCTGCCGTTTACTGTCATCTTCTCTCTCTGCACACAAATCACATCCCCCTCCCCTCTCCTAGAGCTGCTGCGGGACAGGGGAGGAGCTATGGAGGGAGGAGAGGGGGATTTTTATTCTATTCGATTTTATTCCGTATGCAAATGCCCTGCTGCGCTGCTCGTTGTTTGAGAACACAGCTCAAAGCTGACACACAGTGACAGTGGCACCTCCTAGTACCCCTAATGACACCCAAATAATCACTGGTACCTGGGGCGGCCCACCCTCCGCCACTCCCTTAAGTACACCACTGCTCTGTGATATGCTCACACACAAGTTTGGCGAACTGCCTGCAAGTACGATGCTGTTTGAAGGCATTGCAAATCCCCATAGAGAAGTAATAGTTAATCTATTCAGAGAACACCAAACAGCAGAGAAATGGCAGTGAAATGCCCTGATGTTTGGTGGTTTCAATCAGCAGGTTTATTCAGGCGAACCCCATAGGTTTCAATGTTAAAAATATTCCCATTTTTATGCAATATCTAATAAACCATTTATTATTTTAATCTGTAGTAAAAAGTCTTTATTGATTTTTTTTTTAGTACCTTTTAGTAATTTTTCAGCAAAATTTTCCCCCCTTTTTTTTAATAGCGGTTTTTCTGTAACAGAACTTTTTATTATCAATCATAGGATCATATATGTAAATTCCAGACATTTTCGTTCAGTAGTTCTTTTGAAAACAGCAGGCCACGGGTTTGCGGTGGCAGCATTCAGCGGCCGACTCCATGCACTTTGGGGACCCTGCGGTAAACGGTGAATTCACTGCAGGGTGGGGAAATTTTATTCCCCGAAGTGCAGGGAACTAGTACAGAACACCAAAATGTTGGCGTCATATTGGTGCTCTGTGAGTAACCCACTTAGTGGTGAGGTTTTTTGCTGCCCCCTGGAAAGTGAAAGCCTAGGCCTTGCCTACCCAGGACATACTTGAAAATTAGTGAAATCTCAATGTATCCTTCCTGGCAAAATACTTTGCAAAAGTAAAAAAAAAAATTAAAATATTTTTAGGGGTGGGGCCACCAGTGCGGGCCCGCCGCCCCCTGGAAAGTGCCTCCCTAGGCCTAGGCCTTGTTGGCCTATAGGCCAAAAAACACCACTGCCCTGTGGGGTTTGCTGAATACACCGCAGGGTCGCCAAAATGGGATTGCCAAATCGCACCGAGTTGAAGAGAACAAAAAGTCACCGAAAGTGCGGTGACTTTTCGATTCTCTTTGAATAACCCTGTATATTTCCTAAATTTTCATTTTCTGTGTTAATGTGTATATTTGTGTTGGTTTTAATATCTTGCATTTTATTACTTTTTATTTCGGTAACAATTCAATGTTCATGAACCCAGGACATACTTGAAAAAGAGAGAAATCTCAATGTATTCTTCCTGGTAAAATCCTTTATAAATAAATAAATAAAGGGATGGATGGACTTGTATGTCCATATATGTGTGTTTGTGTTTGGATGTAGGTATGTGTATATGAGTGTGTGTGTACGTATGTGTATCTGCAGGGGTCAAGAATTTATGGGAATTTTTGACCATTCTTCCAGAAGCGCATTTGTGAGGTCACACACTGATGTTGGATGAGAAGGCCTGGCTCTCAGTCTCCTCTCTAATTCATCCCAAAGGTGTTCTATCGGGTTGAGGTCAGGACTCTGTGCAGGCCAGTCAAGTTCATCCACACCAGACTCTGTCATCCATGTCTTTATGGACCTTGCTTTGTGCACTGGTGCACAGTCATGTTGGAAGAGGAAGGGGCCAGCTCCAAACTGTTCCCACAAAGTTAGGAGCATGGAATTGTCCAAAATGTCTTGGTATGCTGAAACATTCAGAGTTCCTTTCACTGGAACTAAGGGGTCAAGCCAAGCTCCTGAAAAACAACCCCACACCAAATCCCCCCTCCACCAAACTTTACACTTGGCACAATGCAGTCAGACAAGTACCGTTCTCCTGGCAACCGCCAAACCCAGACTCGACCATCAGATTGCCAGATGGAGAAGCACGATTCGCCACTCCAGAGAATGCGTCTCCACTGCTCTAGAGTCCAGTGGCGGCGTGCTTTACACCACTGCATCCGACGCTTTGCATTGCACTTTGTGATGTATGGCTTGGGTGCAGTTGCTCGACCATGGAAACCCATTCCTTGAAGCTATCTGCGCACTGTTCTTGAGCTAATCTGAAGGCCACATGAAGTTTGGAGGTCTGTAGCGATTGACTCTGCAGAAAGTTGGCGACCTCTTCGCACTATGCGCCTCAGCATCCACTGACCCTGCTCCGTCAGTTTACATGGCCTACCACTTCGTGGCTGAGTTGCTGTCGTTCCCAAACACTTCCACGTTCTTATAATGAAGCTGACAGTTGACTGTGGAATATTTAGGAGCGAGGAAATTTCACGACTGGATTTGTTGCACAGGCGGCATCCTATCACAGTTTTTCGCTGGAATTCACTGAGCTCCTGAGAGTGACCCATTCTTTCACAAATGTTTGTAAAAACAGTCTGCATGCCTAGGTGCTTGATTTTATACACCTGTGGCCATGGAAGTGATTGGAACACCTGATTCTGATTATTTGGATGGGTGAGCGAATACTTTTTGGCAATAGTGTATATATACATTATAAAAAATCCAAGGAAGGAGGTGCTCTCAGAAGTCTTACATATAAAGTATCAAAAGTTTAATCCACCGTTAGTTGTAAAGACAAGTCAGACAAGTTTTTTTTTTTTTCAAAAAACTGAGGGCACTCACAGGTCTTCACGTTAAAGTCTGATCATTATTGTAAATGATTTAACCTTTTGGCTCATTCGAGCCTTTATCAAGAACGATGGTGATTTTTTTTTGTGAAAGGATTTTACCAGGAAGGATACATTGAGATTTCTCTCATTTTCAAGTATGTCCTGGGTGGCGAGTATGTACCGTTAGGTGTCTTGCCCAATGACACTTACTGGAGCTGAGTGGCTACCTTTGTATATATATATATATATGCAATAATAAACCTTTTATATATATATATATATATATATATATTTTATTTTTTTCCTCGAGCACAGACATGAATGTTGATGCAAATTTATTAAAATGTCAACGCTGCTACCCAAGAGGTTCCGAATCATTTTTAAATCTTAAAATGACTGAAAAAACGACACCTCTTTAAAGAGGACCCTCCCCCCCAATGCAACAATAAAAAGGCCAGGACATCTAATCTCTGAGTCAGTGTATATAAAAAGAAAGGATCTGCCCACAATGAACAATTTCCCTGTCCCTGATGGTGTCGATTCGACGTATGCTCATGTTTGGGTCTCTACATCCGGCTTCCGCTGGGTGCAATCCACAAACATGACAAAGCTTGCGGGGAAAATAAAGACAGAGAATAAAAATCCCATGTAAACAGTAAATGTAGACATTCTGCAACATAGCTAAAAAATAAATTGCACCGCAGGCAATTATGCAAGTTTTACTGGATACATTAAAAAGGCATTAAATGCACAGCTGTTTTAAGTGTCTTTTAAGCTGATAAATTAACTGTCTAATAAATTGTAAGATTTGTCAGCTAATAATGCTATTTTATCTGCTTTAACATATGCCTTCCTAGTTCATGAAGCATTATTGTAAGTGCCAAAAGGAGATAATGTGCATTTTACAGTGTTATGTCTTAAGTGGAATGGATCATTGGCCATGAAGCAGTGTGTTAATAAATCTCCCAGGCTTTGTTAATTGCACCCAATGAAGTGTCACTGTTAAAACACAAGATGTGATAGAGAAAGCTGAACATAATGTCTTTCAGTTTTACAATTAACAGTTCACTAGGCAAATCGACCAAAAAAGACCATAATTTGTTGCAGCCTTATTAACTTACATTTTTTCCACTCAAGGTCATAATTGTGAAGGGCCTGGAGCTGTTTCGTCTAGGCTAATCAAGGTATGTAACCTCGCGTTGGGGAAAAAAAAAAAAACATGACTTCTTCCTTAGTAAAATAATGCCGGCGTGTAGACGTTGCGATGGAAATGTTCGAGATGCGGAGAACGTGGGAACTAAAGAGAAACTGGTGTCTGTATGCGTTTGCGCTGTAGTCGATTCAGGTTTCAAGATCTGCAATATCTTCAGTTTTGGATTTTGTTTGAGATGTGCATTCATTTCGGAAAAATTTGGAATTTGGAACGAAATTTGATAATTCGTATTTCGGAAGTACTTCCGAATAATGAATCGATACAATACGAATTCGAAACGAAACGGTATATAACAAATTTATTTTGTTTTACACTGGGTCATCATCGTAAAAGAAAAATTAGAAAATGAACTATCAAATGGATATCAACAACTATTAGGCTTGTGCACCGATTTTTTTTTCGGTTCGATTCGGTCCGATTTTTTCGGATTTTTAAACTTTTCGATTCGGCTCGTTTCAACCGATTTCTGTTTCGATTCAGTTCGGCTCGATTCGTTTTTCGTGTACATTTTTTTTTCGGAATATCGACCATTTTTCGTATTTTCGTGCCACTTAGCTCGTTTTTTGTATCGACTTTTCATTTATGACCCCAGTAAATGATGTGGAACCCCTTGGATCAGACGTCTCAGTGCCTTAGCGGTGAATATTCACCAAAATCAGGTAGAATAATCAGGTCGGGAAGGTAATAAAATAAATAAAAATTTATTAATCATATAATCATAAAATGCCCAACGCGTTTCGTCCTAAGACTTTTTCAAGGGCTGTAAAACTCAAATAAAAACATAAAATAATCAATGTATAGCTTCCTTTCCCCTTCCGGTTTTTTTATAGTCCACCTGCTTTTCTCATTGGTCCTTTCGACTCCGCGGCTTTCTCCATATATGGGTCGAATGGTTCCTTCGATACGTCGCTTCCTCTTCCGTGCTGACGTTCCCATACTTCAATACATTCCAGCATCGCGCACTTTCGGTTTCATCCGCTGCATTATTTCCGGTCCTATTCCATCTAAGAGTCCCGCACCTCCAATTTCATATATTCTATTATACAGAATCTCAATGTATGGCTTCACTGCTCATCATATTTTCCTATCCTAGACATCCCATATTCATATTGTCATTCATTAGATTTATGTCCAACATCTTTGTAATCCCGTTCCAATCGACCAGTCCAAATCCATACTTCTTTTCGTTTTCCCTTTACTCATCTGCTGTTACAATTTTTTCTTTCACTTTCGTTATTTCAAGACCATTTGCTGTTTGATTGTGGATTCTTTATTTTCTTCGTTTCAATCGCATCTGTGAAGACCTTAAAACGAAATACGAAACAAAATGAAATACAAAAAACAAAATTAGTTACAAAATTCTAAAATTAAATTATTTAAAAACGGAACGAAACGAAACTAAACAAAACACATTTTTCAGCCATGCACATCCCTAGATTTTGTATAATATAAAATAATAGATTCTTGCACCGTCAAGTTGTGTTTTGCTAAATTGTCATTCGCATTTACAGCATAAACCCTACTTGGAATCATTGTGTGAAGAAATGATGTCACACCTATGTTGTAATAGTTGCAGTGTATGAATTATCAGAAGCAGGGACGGATTTACATCTCAGGAGCCTGTAGGCACAGAAATCTAGAGCGCCTGCCCCCAAAAAGTGACAAAAATGCTTCTATACCCCTTTCGCTGCTGACCCATTTCAGCTCTGTGTGCTGAGCTCATTTTTACCGTTTTTCCTCATCATGTTTAAACACGATTTGAAGGCACGTTTTATTGTACGACCCAGACAAATTATATATACTTTTTTAACGACAGACTCGGCAGATTCATAATATTTCATTATTATATTTATACGTCATGCTCTTCCAGAATGCTAAAAAATATAAAAATTACACAAAACATTTCGATCATCTACAACGTGTAAAATGATTTTTACACATTTTATCATCTGAGCCTTTGCGGTTATATATTCTATGGGGTACTCTTGATAAAAAAAATTAGAAATGGGAACCCATCACTGTATTTTGCTGCAAAAAACTGAAAAAACAGCATTCTTCGTTAGTGCAGCATCATTGTTCACATTATAACTGAAAAGTGAACAATACTTTTTTTATTTTTATTGATTTATTTATTTTTTACACTTAATCTGGTCATGCTCTGGCCTTTCCAATGATATCAAGCATGACCCTCTAGCAGCCACTGATCTAAAGGACCCTCCTATTTGCACCTTAGAGATTTCCATAAGAAATCCCTGAGCAGCTAGGGGTTAATTCCCCAGCTGGAATCATTGTGCTCTCCCTCTGGGAGAAACCCGTGAGCCGTTGCTGATTGGCACCGGATCACAGACTGGCAACTACGGGGTTAAAGAGAGGCATCAGTGGAAAGGTCAGACTGTGACCTTTCCAGCAATCCCTCTCTTTTTCCTATTCCTTTGATCGGGAGGGAGAGGGGTCCTAAGGACACACCTTTTCAGGCACTCTCCTTGCTCTGCTGGGGGGACGCCTGAAACTGACATCATCACACCCGTCGCAATGACGTAAGTGTGCCAGGAGGGGGTATAAAAGCGGGGTCTGACTTCAAGGAAGTCATTCAAATTCAAATTCAACATTCACCGCAGAGTCCCCGAAGTGCAGGGAGAACCCGCCGAACACCTGCCGAACACTCACCAAACACTCAAACACTCACCAAACACTCACCAAAAATAAAAAAAATAAAAAACTGCTTTTGAAAAAAAAAGAAAAAAAAATTGCCCAAAAAAATCATAAAAATGCCTAAAAGATCTTATAAAATCAATAAATAAAGAGACTTTTACTGCAAATTAAAATAATAAACGGTTTATTAGATATTGATTAAAAACGGGAATATTTTTAACATTGAAGCCTATGGGATTCGCCTGAATAAACCTGACGAATGAAACCACCGAACAGCAAGGTATTTCACTGACATTTCTCTGCTGTTGGGTGTCTCTGAATAGATTAGCCATTGCTTCTCTGAGGAGGATTTCACTGCCTTCGAACAGGCACCGTACTTGCAGGCAATTTTCCAAAATTTGTCAAACTGCCTGCTCTCCGAATAGCCGAATGGCCCCGAAAAGTCACCGTACGGGGGAAATTCAATGTTCGGTGACATTTCAGGGCCAGATCGTCTCTCTCTGAATAGCCCCTAATGTTAATACGTGTGCATGGATGCTGTTTCCGTATTTCACTGAATCACTGTAAATCCTGCGCTTGCCAAAATTCAAAACGAAACCATGTACTTGTGCGTTGTGATACAAATATTATACAATGTACAGCGCTATAATCAAATTATTCAAAACAGAGTGTACAAAACACGCCTCATTGACCCCACCACAAAGCTGCCGATACCACCACAGCAACGAGCAAACTGGGCTCAACCGAAAGCGGGTTCAACCTAACCACCAGGTCGCTGATCTACAATCATGGGAAGACGACTCGAACCCACTCAGAAGACGCCACCTATGATGTGGATGCGCCTACCTCACAAAATACTTGTACATCTCATAGATTGTAGGCTTGTGCACCGATTTTTTTTTCGGTTCGATTCGGTTCGATTTGGTTCGGATTTTTAAACTTTTCGATTCGGCTCGTTTCGACCGATTTCTGTTTCGATTTGGTTCGGCTCGATTTGTTTTTCGTGTACATTTTTTCCGGAATATTGATTGTTTTTCGTATTTTCGTGTCGTTTTTTGTATCGACTTTTCGTAATTTCGGAAATTTTCGTTTTTTCGGAACGTCTGTTCTCCTCGTTTCAAAGCAATAAATTTCGATTTGACACATTTCAAGTCCATTCGAAAATTCCGAAAATATTTCGTTTCGGCTCGGAAAACTTTTCGGATCTGCCATTTTCGGATCTAAAAATTTTCGGAAATTCGGCCGCATCCGAAAACACGAATCGGGAAATTTCGTGAAAATTCCGAAATTCCGAAACCTGAAACGCACATCCCTAATAGATTGTAAATTACCTTGGGAACAGGGACCCCCTGAATCAGGCCGTATCATCCATGTGTGGTATTCCAATGTATCAACACCATGTACACTGATCTTGTAAAGTGCTGCGGAATATGTGGCGCTATATAAATAAAGGATAATAATAGAAACATAGAAACATAGAAACATAGAAAAATGTCGGCAGATAAGAACCTTTCGGCCCATCTAGTCTGCCCAATTACATGGATACTTTACCTGGATTTATCTTTTGTTTAGGATAGCCTTATGCCTATCCCATGCTTGCTTAAATTCAATTACTGTTTTGGCCTCTACCACTTCTACTGGAAGACTGTTCCATGTATCCACCACCCTCTCAGTAAAATAATGCTTTCTGATGTTACTTTTAAACCTTTGCCCCTCTAATCTAAGACTATGTCCTCTTGTTTTGCTATTTTGTTTCCTTTTAAATATACTCCCTTCCTCTACTATAATACTATACTATAATTACTATAATAATAATAATAATAAAAAGAAAATTCTACAGAGTGTGCACGGACGCTGTTTCCATGATCTCAGAAATATAGTATAATAAACACAGGACAGTGAGCTCTTACTTAATGCTACATTAGGAATTCCCGCAGGATTTATTACTGGGTCTTTCCATTACCCTAGTTACAAATGATAACTTTAGCTGAACACATACACGCAGATAACAACAGAAAGAACACATAGAAACCCAGCATGTCTACATGGGGTCTTGTAATAAAATCTGTAAGGTAATGATTAGGTTCTCTACTAACAAGCAGACCCCTTAAGTCATACGTATCCATATATTATATGTGTTTAGACTACCTGGACGTCCCCTCTACATTAATAAGCGATCGTTAAAGCAATATAACACAACCGATGATCTTTAAAAGCGACAATAAAGACGCAAACAGCGGCGCGTTCTGACTAACCCCCTGTGATTAACAGAGGACAATTTTGTCCTCTCTGCTTTTGTTCTGAAAAGTCTCTACATCAGGGGTCTGCAACCTTGGTCCTTCACATGTTTTGCAAACTAAGGGCTCTATTACATTCTTCGCGCAAGCGTTAACGCGTGCGCAAAAACGCATTAACGCGAGGGGCAAAACCCTTTGCGCTGAACATTGTATTACAATGTCCGTGCAAAAAATGCGTGTTAACGTCTACCGCGGGTGAACCTGTGCGAACGCTGCGTGAGCTTACTGTACTGCACGCATCCTATTCTTAAGATTGTGAGCGCAAATGCGTTTGTGTGCTGGTATGCGGATGGTATTACAATTTTTGCGCAAAATTTAACGAACAGCGTTGGCGCGCATAATTTTAACGTCTTTTAAAAGCTGGTGGTAACGTCAAATCTGAACGTCCTGGCCATCACCCAAATACACCAACCCAAAAAAAACAATACGGCACAGTATAGTTACACATTCTACACATACCCAAACAATAAATTTGAGAAGTTGTGCGTGTTTTTATTATTGCTGCAGCATATATACTCAGATTGACTTTGACAGGCGCAAAAACTGAACGTGAGACAATTGTGGTTCTTAATTCTGATTGGCTGAATCGCGTGAAAAACAGTCCGCACACTGATTTCTGCATGCAACGTTGCTGCGTGCGCGTTATTGCGCATCCGTTTGAAGCGTGTTATTTTTTGACGGATGAAAAAATGCGCGAGGATTGTAATACCAGCGTTGCTTTATGCGCGTTAACGTTTAATGCTGCGCTCAAAAATTCACGCGTTCTGCGTGCGGTTTTACGTGAATTATGTAACAGAGCCCTACATCTCCCATGAGGTTCAGTCAATCTAATGCAGGGCCGTAGGAAGGGTGAGGCGAGTGAGGCGCCTGCCTCGGGCACAGCTGTGAAGGGGCGCAGCCATGGCTCGAGTCCTGCGGGAACGCTGCGGGAACGCAGGTTGCGGGAACCTGCGTTCCCGCAGCTTTCCAGCAGGTCTCGAGCCATGGCTGTGCCCCTTCACAGCTGTGAAGCGCCCAGCCCAAAATGATTGCCGGCGGCCGCTTGCTTCCTGCTTGAACGGCCGCTGACAGGAAGTGTGAGCAGCTGCACTTCCTGTCAGTAGCCGTTCAAGCAGGAAGCAAGCGTCCGCCGGCAAGGAGATGTGAGCTGGGGCAATATCCAGGAGACCTGGGGGGCAATATCCATGAGACCTGGGGGGCACTATCCATGAGACCTGGGGGGCAATATCCATGAGACCTGGGGGGCATTATCCATGAGACCTGGGGGCATTATCCATGAGATCTGGGGGGCATTATCCATGAGACCTGGGGCACTATACATGAGACCTGGGGGCACTATCTGGGGACACTATCCATGAGACCTGGGGGCACTATCCATGAGACCTGGGGGCACTATCTATGAGACCTGGGGGGCAGTATCCAGGAGACCTGTGGGAAATATCCATGAGACCTGGGGGCACTATCCATGAGACCTGGGGGCACTATCTGGGGACACTATCCATGAGACCTGGGCGCACTATCCATGAGACCTGGGGGCACTATCCATGAGACATGGGGGCAATATCCATGAGACCTGGGGGCAATATCCATGAGACCTGGGGGCACTATCCATGAGACCTGGGGGGGCTTATCCATGAGACCTGGGGGGGCATTATCCAGGAGAGCTGGTGCATATCCATGAGACCTGGGGCATTATCCATGAGACCTGGGGCATTATCCATGAGACCTGGGGGGCAGTATCCAGAAGACCTGGGGGCAATATCCATGAGACCTGGGGGCACTATCCATGAGACCTGGGGGCACTATCTGGGGACACTATCCATGAGACCTGGGGGCACTATCCATGAGACCTGGGGGGCACTATCCATGAGACCTGGGGGCACTATCCCCCAATATTGTTGAATGGATTAGGCAGTGGCTGAGTGACAGGCAACAGAGGGTTGTGGTAAATGGAGTTTATTCGGCGCAAGGTCTTGTTACCAGTGGGGTACCTCAGGGGTCAGTACTTGAACCCATTCTCTTTAATATTTTTATTAGTGATATTGCAGAAGGTATTAATGGAAAAGTATGTCTTTTTGCTGATGACACAAAGATTTGCAACAGGGTTGATGTTCCTGGAGGGATCAGCCAAATGACAAATGATTTAGGTAAACTAAAAAAATAGTCGGAGTTGTGGCAATTGAGTTTTAATGTGGATAAGTGCAAGATAATGCACCTGGGACGTAAAAACCCAAGGGCTGAATATAGAATATTTGATACAGTCCTAACCTCAACATCTGAGGGTTGGGATTTAGGGGTTATTATTTCAGAGGATCTAAGGGTAAGTAGTCAATGTAATAGAGCAGCAGGAAATGCTGGCAGAATGCTTGGTTGTGTAGGGAGAGGTATTAGCAGTAGGAAAAGGGAAGTGCTCATGCCACTGTACAGAGCACTGGTGAGACCTCACTTGGAGTACTGTGTGCAGTACTGGAGACCGTATCTCCAGAAGGATATAGACATCTTAGAGAGAGTTCAGAGAAGGGCTACTAAAATGGTGTACGGCTTGAAGGAGAAAAGTTACCAGGAAAGGCTTAATGATCTTAACATGTACAGCTTGGAAAAAAGACGAGACAGAGGAGATATGATAGAAACATTTAAATACGTAAAGGGAATCCACAAGGTAGAGGAAGGGAATATATTTAAAAGGAAACAAAATAGCAAAACAAGAGGACATAGTCTTAGATTAGAGGGGCAAAGGTTTAAAAGTAACATCAGAAAGCATTATTTTACTGAGAGGGTGGTGGATACATGGAACAGCCTTCCAGTAGAAGTGGTAGAGGCCAAAACAGTGATTGAATTTAAGCAGGCATGGGATAGGCATAAAGCTATCCTAAACAAAAGATAAATCCAGGTAAAGTATCCATGTAATTGGGCAGATTAGATGGGCCAAAAGGTTCTTATCTGCCGACATTTTTCTATGTTTCTATGTTTCTATCCATGAGACCTGGGGGCAATATCCATGAGACCTGGGGGCAATATCCATGAGACCTGGGGGGGCATATCCATGAGACCTGGGGGGGCATTATCCAGGAGAGCTGGGGCATATCCATGAGACCTGGGGTATTATCCATGAGAGCTGGGGCAATATCCATGAGAGCTGGGGCAATATCCATGAGAGCTGGTGGGCATATCCTTGAGCTGGGGCATATCCATGAGACCTGGGGCATTATCCATGAGACCTGGGGCATATCCATGAGACCTGGGGCATTATCCATGAGAGCTGGGGCAATATCCACGAGAGCTGGTGGGCATATCCTTGAGCTGGGGCATAACCATGTGAACTGGGGCAATATATACCCATATGAGCTGGGGTCAATAATATCCATGTGAACTGGGGAAAATAGTCTGGGGGCTCAGTGCTGTGTATATTATTCTGGGGGGGTGTATATTATGCTATATGTTCTTATGCTATACGTGCATGTATTCTGTGTGTACTGTATTTGTACATGTACTGTGTGTGCACTATATATGTAGGGTACAAAGGGTGGTCCGATCCACTGCTTCTGGTCGCGGGGAGCATCCAGGGGCTTAGCACTGCGCCACTGGTCGGGGACTCTGATTTTTAAAATTATGTGGGGGGGGGCACAATTTTCTGTTTTTGCCTCGGGTGCAAAAAGAGCTAGCTACGGCTCTGATCTAATGAGTACCTGAGCCTCATAGGAGAGATCCGAAATATCTGTAGGGCCAAGGTTGCAAACCCCAGCTCTACATCACCAACCTCCATGAAGAGCACACTGAGGCTCTGAGATGGTTGTTGGTGTAGTCCTCACTCTACTGAATCAAATCAAATCAAAATAAGCTTTATTGGCAGGACCAAATACATTTTAGCATTGCCAAAAGCATATGGGGATGGGGAGGAGGGGGGTAGTGGGACATATATATGGGGGGGAATGGGCAAGTCCATGGACATTATCAGGGGTAAGGGATAATGTGAAGGGGGATGGGGGCGAGTTCGTGTTGGGGATTTATAAGTCCAGGATCTCTCATGTTCCTCTCAGTCTGTGACATTCTGTGACGTATTGGGCAGATATTTTCACCGCCGGCTCCTCTTCTCCCAGTATGATTTGGAGTTTCCTCGTCTCTTCTATAGAGGTGAAGTCCGGGATGAGAGCGGAGAGTCTCTGGAAGTGAGTTTCCCTCAGTGCTGAGTACTTGGGGCACTGTAGGAGGAAGTGGACCTCATCTTCCAGGGCCTCCTGGTCACAATGCTGGCACAGTCTATTCTCCCTGGGCTTGTAGGTCTGTCTATGCCGCCCTGATTCAATTTCCAGGCTGTGGGCGCTCAGTCTGTACCGGCTCAGGATCTGTCTGTCCTTGGGGTCTTGTAGTACCTCCAGGTATGGGGCCAGTTTGTATTCTGTGGACCGTTGATTTAATTTTCTCTCGTGCTGTTCTTGGTAGTTCTGAGCAATAGCTAATTTGTGTTTTGAAACACAAAGGTTTGTGTAAAGCACAAGCCCATCCACCCACTCATCCTCTATCCATGTGTTTCAGAATCGTTTTCTTCCTTGCAGATGAATAATGGATTCCAAGCAGAAGCAACGTGTTGCCATTGAATTCTTGACAAAAGAGTGGTGCCCACTGTCTGACATCTACAGAAGGCTAGAGTATATGTATGGAGAAGACACCATGGACAAGAGCAATGGGCATAGGTGGATGAAGAAGTTAACAGAAAGGGAAATCAGCAATGAAGATAAACCGTGCAGTGCGAGACCATAAATTGTGACCACAGAATCGAACTGTCAGCAAGAGGACGTGTTGATTTGGGTGGACAAAAGTGTCAAAGTCCATGAGCTTGCTCCACAACTGGACTGTGGTTACAATGTTGAGTAATACCTTTGTATAGAGGAAGAGGTACTCCAACAACATGTGTTATTTGAGCGACCTACAATGGTTAACCCCTTAAGGTTGAGGCAGCACAGGGAGACTGGCAGGCTTGAATGTTGTGGGGCAGCATAGCGCACTCCGCGGCTCTCCAGCAACTCTTCTGGCCCACCTCCCTTGCCTGCAGCCAATCGCCATCATTGACTGCCGGGGGGGGCTGTCTAAATTTAGGCAATCCTGCTACAGTCAATGACGATGATCAGATGTGGACAAGAGATATGGGCCAGAGGTATAGCCGGAGAGCTACGAGGAGTGCTATCCCACATGTCGGCATTCAAGCCCACCCGCCACCGGGACGGCATAGCACGCAGGGCGGTGATAAGATGTTAATAATTTATACCAACTTTTGCATTATTTTTGGACCATCCCATGTATGTCAATTATTGCAGTTATAGGAACTGACACTGGCGTTGAGTGTAGGCTCCTCCCCCTGTGTCCTATAGTGGGTTATGAATGTCTAAAGCATTTTCTTTATTCGGTGATTCCTGATCTATAATCATATGTGTCTCTAACAGGCACCTTGAATAAATTTACAAAGAAACGAAGAGCAATTGTGCAGAAAAACAATCAAAACGAATCGCGAGTAGCCAAGATACCGTGTCAGCGCTTATTCATCTGTGTCTATATTTTTGAATAATTACTCATTATAAAAATATTTGTATTTTTTGTGCTGTTCCAGCACTCTGTTTTTAAGAGATCCATGAACCATATTCCAGCTTCTTTTTCCACTTAAATTATAAAGATCAAAAACAGAAAATATGAAACAGAAAAATATTATCTGAAGGTTGGGGGGGTGGGTTGACGAACCCATATAGAATGCATGTTTCCATGGCTTTCATGTTTCTCCTCTCCATGCCTCTGGGATTCTGTATCTCTCTCTATCTCTCCCACATGTGCCACTTTAGATCGTGCATTGTAATGGGTTCCTAAGAAAATAATCTTAAACTCAGGCTTTCTTGGTTATACAAGTTGGGTTAAAACAACAGAGTTTGTTCCCCGATGAGAAAGGAAAAAGGTATATGGAAGTTCATCCTCACATAAAAAAAGCAGAAAAGAAAAAAAAAATCTCTTCTATGGTATATTGGTTTCCCTTTTTGAAGCCCACTGGGATTGGACTGTTCCTGCGCTTTGATATGTAGATAGGCAGATTGCTTTCCCGTAGGGGACCCTGGATGAAGTCCAACACACACATACTATCTGCCCTTTAAGAAAAGATGTTTAAACTACCTCCAATAGACCGGGTGATGCCTTGGAAAGCCAAAACTCATTTTTTAAAAAATTTTAAAAAAATTGGGGTTTAAAGAAAAAATTGAGTCACTAATACTTCCTATTTCCAACAAAAATGTTTTTCTATTTATTCTGTTCGTCATTCAGTCAAAGTAAATGGATTAGCTGTTCCCGAATATCTAAACCTGCCACGCTTTGTAAAATACGACGTGTACGACCCTTTCCCAAAATAGTTATTCATACTGATTTGAGGAGCTATTCCGATCGAGACGCTTTGGCATAAGTGACTCCTTACTGTATGTTCACGGCTCCTACACTTTGTATATAATCAGAGTGAGAACAGGAAGCCATTCCAACATAGTTCACTGGTCTTAACTTGACCCAGAATTCTGAAAAGAGCCTGGTTTTAAGTGATTTTGTGTTTGCAGAATCACTTAACACCTGAAAATAAACCCACCATAGAATCCCAAACTTATTTTTGATTGCATGGTGCAGAGGGCAACGAGTTCCACCTCTTCCAAAATAGTTATACTTACCGATTCGTGGAACTACGAGCCACTATGGCCTGAGCGGCTCCTTACTGTATGTTCATGACTCCTACACTTTGTATAGTCAGAGTGAGAACAGGGATCCATTTCAACGCAGTTCACTGGTTTTGACTTGAGCCAGAATTCTGAAGGGCAACGCGTTCCACCTTTTCCTTTGTCCATCTGCACCCATATCTTTCCATGGGTAATGTGCAAGCTTGAGTAGGGTTGCGTCTGGCTCCACACAGCGCCTTTAGGGACAGGACCACATCTACCTCATTTCAGTGTTACTGTGCTTTACCCTAAATTATTGTAAATCCTTCACAGCGCTGTGAAATATGTTGGCGCAGTACAAATAAATGAATACTAATAGTAAGGACTCCAAGAGCCATTACACACGGTAGCAATGCTGCTGATATTGTCCAGCGGCTCACAAATATTCTCACTAGGGTCGGTAGAATTTCTATTATTATTTAGATAAAAAAATCAATAAAAAGTGTTGTATCTATATCATATATATATATATATGTATATTGCCTTGACCACTGTTTAAAATATATCGCTATCAACACAACAAGAATTATGGAGTGGATATCTGGAAGTGAAGTGGAAGTCTGGAAAATAATTATTTTATTCGTTTTTTATTTATTTTTTTAAATTTTGCCAAGAGACATGTACAGTAGGTATAGCACCCTCAACTTTTTTGTAAAAATGAATGTGTAACCCACTCAAAGCATTACACTGACATTCCTGCATGGAGATCTATTCAGATCTGAACTGAGGCGCGTACTGCCGAAACTGCAAAGTCTGGGGTTGTACTTTGCATTTTGAGATGCCGGTTCAGGGCCTTTAATTAATTCTGTTTATTTAAATTACTGACAAACTCAATGTCTTGTACCCCTACGAGTCTTACTATGTAACGAATATATATACTGTATAAATAATACCACTTATCCAGTTTTACCATAGCTTCGTGGGAGCCGCCATATTTAAAGGCACACATCTCATCTAACCAAAGACCATGTACAATTAATCCCTTCACTACCAAATTATTTTTCTTGATTTTTTTTTAACATAACTGTTATTAGAAACATGGGATGTGAAGTTAATTAAATATAGGGTAAAAAAGACGTTTTGGACAGAAATTGTTATTCTGGGATAGATAAAAAAATATATAAATAATGTTAATTTCTCCTTTTTAATCATACATGTATTTGATTATCGTTTACATAAATATTGTTGAAATGTAACATTCTGCACTCTAGATGGTGTCCCTTATCTTGCACAATTTCAAACAGGGTCTGCATTATTATCATACAGGCAGAAAAAAAACCCTTTGTGTTAGATACAGTAATTGTGATAAAGATAAATAATAAAAGATCTCCTGCTTATGGGGATTTGTAGTGATCATAATGAGATTATTAGCAATGCAGCTTCCAAAAAATACCAACAAAATTATATCTGTATGTGACATAATGCCAGTATATGGAGATTACAGTAACACCTTGTATCTGTACCGTAGAGGGATTTTCAATCATTATAACACCCCAAATCTTATCCCTGTACAGCAGTGAGTGACCCCTGAGCTCTCCCTGTATTCTGCCCTCTCCCTGGCAGCTGTAAGTCAGCAGTAATGTCTTTGAACCTTTTGTTCCAGTGAGGTTTAGGGCTGCTATTTGCAGCTGGTTTTATGTCTATCCAGGGTGCTTGAAGAGACATAAAACAAAGGATTTTGTTTCTCCACAGGGAACACACTAATCTTGCTTTAAAAAGGTGTGGAAGTGGCCTTTGGATATGCTAATGAGTGCTTTATAATGCATTACAATGGTAAATTAAGATAACTTGATTTTGGGTGTCGAGATGTTAAAACAAATGGTGCAGGCTCATAGACTGTTGTTTTTCTCCTACATGCTTGGCTTTGACATAATATCAGTATTTGTGAATGTGCATAATCATTCTAAAATCTGTCTGGACCCTGGTAACATCAGCTCCATTTCTGGCCTAAAAAATGGCCGCCTCCTCTAGACAAGAATAAGCCTGGAGATGGCCTGAAACCGAGGTTCCACACTCATGTACATCATGAAATAACATTCACTTTTTTTACAAGCAATCCTCAATTTTCAGTAATAAAAATACAACTTTTTCCCTTCAGAAGGATTACTGGTGTCATAGGATGGTCGGAGTGTGGCAGGAGAGATTGCTTTTCGGCCCACAAAGCCGGAGGGATGGGCCTCAGTAATCCCTCTCATGTCATCTCGCTCCTTCCTGATGAATATAAAATAGGTCTCTGTTTTTTCAGACTGCCTCCTCCCGTCCATGCGTGTCCTGACCTCACCAGTGAAAATGTAAGGTCTGTCCCACAGATGATCACATAAAAACCATCATTTGGCTTCACACACTCTCACACACTCTCACACACTCTCACACACTCTCACACACTCTCACACACTCTCACACACTCTCACACGTAAACTCTGTGACTGATTCATGAGTAAACACTATGGGAAATAATAATGAATACATTTAAAATGTAATATTATAAAACCAGTATTAGGGGCAAACTGAAACTAAGAAGAAAGTTACAAAGAAAAATAGATATATAGATAGCTAGCTGGATAATAAATAGATTGATCGCTATAGAGATAGACAGCCAGATATAAGGATAGAGAAAGAGAGATACAGGGTTATTTAAAGAGTCGATCTGGCCCCGAAATGTAACCGAACGCTGAATTTCAGCGAATGGTGACATAGATAGATAGATAGATAGATAGATATGGGATAGATAGATAGATAGATAGATAGATATGGATAGATAGATAGATAGATAGATAGATAGATAGATAGATAGATAGATAGATAGATAGATAGATGGATGGATGGATAGATAGATAGAAACAGATAGATAGATAGATAGAAACAGATAGATAGATAGATAGAAACAGATAGATAGATAGATAGATAGATAGATAGATAGATAGATAGATAGATAGATAGATAGATAGATAGATAGATAGATAGATATGGATAGATAGATAGATAGATAGATAGATAGATAGATAGAGAGAGAGATAGATAGATAGATAGATAGATAGATAGATAGATAGATAGATAGATAGATAGATAGATAGATAGATAGATATGGATAGATAAAAATGTGTCTACACACAATTACGTGATTATTATCAGTATCGGAACTACTTAACCCCGGATCAATCCGGTTTCGTCCAAATGACTCAACTACAACCGCCCTTTTAAAAGTCTGCAATGATATCCAAGCTGGAATGGAACAAGGAAACCTAACTGGAGCATCTTCCTTGATTTTGCCAAGGCCTTTGACACAGTAGACCATGGCATCTTGTTAAAAAAAACTTAAAGACTCTGGTATTGGTGATCGCACGTTAACCTGGTTTCAATCATATGTATCTGACCGATCACAATATGTGTCCATTTCTGGCAGCACATCCCTCCCCCTCCCTGTCACTTGCGGTGTACCCCAAGGCTCAATACTGGGCCCCCTGCTATTCACAATATTCATAAATCATCTGCCTAACATCTGCAAAGCCTCAACTGTACACATGTACGCAGACGACACTGTAATCTAAACCAGCAAACCAATTCTCTCGCAGCTGGAGGCCGTGCTGCAAGAACAATTCACAGAGGTAGAAAAGTGGATCAAACACAACAAACTTTTTTTAAATAATGACAAAACGGTAACAATGCTCTTTGGAACAGCACCTAAACTACACAAATTGCAAAACCCCCATCTATGTGTGGGGACAAAATCAAATGGCACGCTGACCACAGTCACTTCTCTCAAATACCTAGGTATGTGGTTAGACCCAAATCTATCCTTTGGCCCCCACATCGAAAAACTCTCATCTAAACTCTACCCCAAACTAGGTGCCCTGTACAGAAACAAATCCTGCCTGAGTCCCGCGGTAAGAAAGCAGATTGTACAACAAATGCATATGCCAGCTATTGATTACGGAGATGTAGTGTATGCAGCTGCCCCACAAACACACCTTCAGAAACTTACTACATTGTATCACTCATTCTGCTGCTTTGTGCTACAATGTAACTACACGACCCACCATTGTGATACGTTGAAAGAACTAAACTGGCCTTCGCTGGAATCCAGACGCTCCCTTCAGCTTTCCAACCTGGTGTTTAAGAGATTTTCTGGGAAGCTACCACCCTACCTGAATACAGACTGCTTCCCGCAGCAGTTCCCTCATCCTATACCTCCGATCCAGGACCAGCACCTTACTTGCAATACCGCAATACAAAAAGAATGTGGCTCGATCCTCATTTTCCTGCAGAGCACCGCAGTTATGGAATAATCTTCCAGACGCCATCAAATCTTCCCTAAAGTCACTTAAGAGATCTCTATTAACATACCTCAATACAGAATGCACCTGTAAACATGTAACACAGTGACTATATACAGAATGCACCTGTAAACATGTAACATAGTGACTATATACAGAATGCACCTGTAAACATGTAACATAGTGACTATATACAGAATGCACCCGTAAACATGCAACATAGTGACTATATACAGAATGCACCTGTAAACATGTAACATAGTGACTATATACAGAATGCACCTGTAAACATGTAACATAATTACTATTTCCTACATATTTATTTTCTGTTAATCTCTATATTTGTGGGGGGGGGGGTTTAATATCTTGCATTTTATTACTTTGTATTTCTGTAACAACTGTAACATTTTAATGTTCTTGAACCCAGGACGTACTTGAAAACGAGAGAAATATCAATGTATCCTTCCTGGTAAAATCCTTTATAAATAAATAAATAAATATAAATAGATAGATAGATAGATATGCATAGATATAAACAGATAGATAGATATGGATAGATAGATATGGATAGATATAAACAGATAGATATAATTAGATAGATAGATATAAACAGATAGAGAGATGGATAGGTAGAATGAGGTATAAAGATAGATAAACAGAGATATATATACATTGATAGAGTATAGACAGATACATAAAGATACGATAACTATAGATACATAATATAGATAGATAATAGATACAAATTAATGAAGGACTGAATAATAAAGGTAATTTTTACCTATTTTGAATTAACTAACTCACATACCGATTGAATTCCATGGTCCTATAAAATACATCTACATTGGAAAGTCACAATAACTCCTGTAATGGCATTTAACGCTAATACTATCCCTATCCAAGAAAAACATGGGGCTCTGATAGTAGCAAGCATATATATATATATATACTGTATATACACACAAATACACAGAACCAACACATTCAGGCTGATACTTTTTATTAGGAAACATAGATTAATCCATAATGTGACAACACCAAGCACTTTATGTTGTCTTGTCCATCAAGAGAGGCATTTTGTGTGCCATTCTGCAAAATGAAAAGCACATAACAGATGTGGCACTCACTGGCTGATAATAACACATGAGGACCGTATATATATATATATATATATATATGAAAATACATCTCCGTGCTCTCCATTCAACTGGCGCATTACACATATAGCTGGTTAAATATGGCGCCAGAGAGGCGTAATGAGGAAATGCTGATATTTTACGGGAAAAAAAATATTACCGATTGTGGGAGCTGTCAATTTAACAATGGGCCTATTCACGTTGGTGTTTGATTAATGTGAAATTATTCAGTTGGCTACCTTGTAGTTGGCCTATTTTTGTGTCCAATTAGTATGCTAATAATGGTAATTATGTTCTATACTGCATGTCTCATCACCTAGAGGGTTTTTAAAATGATAAAATAATGACAATAAACAAGCTGATGTTGACATTCAGCGGGCTATTCTAATTACTTACCAAGAGCACGCTGGGGAATCGTCCTCCACTAAAGGAAATGATTCCTGCTTACTTTGTTAAAACTACTCTTTTTCAAAGAACATTAATAGTTGGCTGCTGGTTCTTTATTACTAACCATTGTGCCATTTTTTTCTTCTGACATGCCATGTTTTCTTATGTGTCAGAAGGCGATATGGCGATATTTTAACATGTGTTACACTGGATTGCCCAAGGCAGTAACAGATTACAATTTATAGTTGGATATATATGCATATGAAAAGAAGAATTAGGATAGAGAATAGAGATGTGCATTCGTTTCGGAAAAATTCGTAATTTGGAACGAAATTTGATAATTCGTATTCGGAAGTACTTCCGAATAACGAATCGATACGATACGAATTTGAAACTAAATGAAACGGTATATAACTAATTTATTTCATTTTACACTGTGTCATCATCATAAAAGAAAAATTTGAACAACTGATATCAACTATTGAATTTGAAATGAACTATCAAATTGATATCAACTATCGAATTGATCTTAACTTGCAATACAAGTAATAGTCAGCAAAGGACTTTATGAAACAAATTAATTTTGTTTCACTGTTTAATTTGACTCAAATACTAAATCTGCGACGCAGCTTTAAATTTAACCCTAGCTTTTCTTTTAACAGCAAAATTTTATTAATTGTGGTTTTATTTAGTGATCCAAAATTCGAATTGATATCAACTATTGAATTGATATATGAAATTCGAACCGATTTGAAATTTCAAATCGATTTGAAATTTCAAATCGATCCAAAACTAAACTAAACAAAATACGAAACGAAATTAGTTATGAAATTCCCGAAAACGAAATGATTTAAAAACATAACAAAACTAAACGAAACAAATTTTTCAGCCATGCACATCCCTATTAGAGAGGGAAAAAAACACTCCCAATCACTTAAATGGTCAGGATAGTTAAAGGTATAATTTTATTGTTGGACATTGCCAGATAAACAACATAACGAGAACACAACATGTATATATACCGATATGAATGATCAAAAAAATGGAATGAAGTAGTAGTGTTACCATTTCTCTGAGTCAAAGAGTTGTCGGTCACGGTGGTTGTGTCCTCATTTTCACTCCTTGAAAACTACAAAAACTCCCTAAATTTGAGAGTTCAATTTCACTTGATTCTTTCAATTTTTTGGACAAAAGGGCGGCATTCGCAATTTAGAAACTTAACATTCTGTTGAGTTAGAATTTCATTCAAACCACTGATGCACGATAATCAGCTGTCAAATCCAGGAACCTGGAACCGATCCCAATTAGGGGTAGGTGGGACTCGGTGCCAAGGCAGAAGAGAAAAAACAAAGTCCAATTTCCCCAAAGAGCTTTGTGTGGTATTGTTTACTTTCTGCTCTTGACGTTCCTGTGTCTGTGGGTGTCAGACGGTGGGCAAGATTCAAAAAGCCACATTGCATACAACAAAAAATGGCAACTTTCACAAATCTTTTAACAAATATACATGCGATTAAATGTATTTATGATTTAATTTCTGCTTTTAATTACTTGGTTTTGTTTCGCTTTGTTAAAGGCTGATTGACCTTTTCTGTAGTTGTGTTTGTTTAATGATTGTTGCTCTTTAGCATGGTACGTTTTTTTGCAATTTTCGTGCGGTTGTGTTTTGATTAATATTCTAAAACTATGATATTTTTAGAGCTGCGGAGACAAATGCATCGTGTAATGCCAACAAACACTAATCATTATATTTGCTTGCATGTCTTGCATGAAGCCTTGGAAACCCGCTATGTTGCAATCCGTTAATGTCCAATACAGAGCTGATTAAGCTCCTGTAGAAACACACTCTGAATTTTAATCCATTTCTGCAAAACCCAGAGTGGCAAACTGCAAAGGTCACGCTCGGCCTGCAATGTGGGACTGCAAGAATGAACGCCGCCAGAAGGTACAATTCAAATGTAAACCTGCGATCCTCACCGGTAATTACTGGCAGTATTTCAACAAATGCCACAAATATTTAATGTCCTTCAAGAGCCAAACAGTAGATTTGGCCACAGAACATGTTGATTCTGAATTGTGTCTTGGCACATCTCTCGAATTTGCCCGTGGCTGACTCTTTCAAAATTAGGTTATTGAGGCCCTGGCTGTTCAGTGTTGCCGATTCGCCTTCCCTTGGGTTTTCTGCTAGTTCGACTCTTTGAAAGCTGATGACTGGTGGAAATTCAGGGACAACGTTGTGTACAAAAAGAATGGAAACCCGGGCAGTGGCAAATTTTCCACCAAGAATGGCCTTTTTCAAGCTTAACAAAGGCCATTCTTGGACGGAATGATGCCACTGCCACCAACGTTCATCCAATAAAGGCTGATCTTGTACCGTTGTTGGAATGTCCAGATTCTCTTTCTTTTGACACATCAGTATTGGAACTGACCAGCGAGGATTCGGATGGAGCAGTCTTATGTTAGGCAGATAAATCTATTGTAGTTGTGAGAGGGTTCAGAGTTCAGAGTTCATCGTTGTGTACAAAAAAGAAAGAGAACCCGGCCACTCCAACAATGGTACAAGCGCAGCCTTTATTGGATGAGCATTGGTGGCAGTGGCAAATTTTCCACCAAGAATTGCCTTTGTCAAGCTTAACAAAGGCCTTTCTTGCACGGAATGGTGCCGCTGCCACCAATGTTCATCCAATAAAGGTTGAACTTGTACCTCTGTTGGAGTGTCCGGATTCTCTTTCTTTTGACACATCAGTATTGGAACTGGCCAATTAGGATTCTGATGGAGCAGTCTTATGTTACGCAGATAAATCTATTGTAGTTGTGAGTGGTTTCAGAATTCTTTGCCTCCTTGTCTTTGTGCAGCATCTTATATAAAGTGATGAATTATGAAGATCAGACAACCTCAATTTACCTTGTCCCAAACATTTAAATTGGTTATTCAATAAAAAATATATATTATTGCTTCAGGAAGTAGATTTCTTTTCACCCATATCAGTGTAGTCTAGATTTTGGATTGTGTGTTACACAGAGGCAGCCTTATCATTAAGCAAAATAGGTATATTGATGTGCGTATTGATTTTCCACACAAATAGATTCCCAGATTCTCATACACCAGCCTACCAAAAGAGCAGTATAAGCCTTCTGTTATAATAAAATCCAGGGTTAGAGCCTGTGTTTCTTTTCCACGTTAGAGCAGTCTCATTTATGAGTTCTGTCTTCCTAACTCTCAAGCTGAATCTGGTGTTACAGATGCACATTGTGTCCTCCATGCACCGAGTGCCGATCAGGAAGGAAGTTCACTTGGGTGAAAATATTTCTAGCATATGTAACATTAGACAATTTCAAAGAAAATACTTGAAGCACAAGATTATTCTGAAAGTAAACCGTAGAGATCGTTTCTCTGTGCCTTCCACTTGCCTATGAATTCGTCATGTATCCTTTATCTCAAATTACATCTTCCTCAAGAGTAAGTGACAAAATTATCACAGAGAGAAAACCATTGGGTACTATCGGTTACCCAATGGTATATAATCATGTGGTCCTATGTATATAACAACTATAACATATATATCCGGGTGTTGCATAGGATGCCCCTTGTATGTAAGGAGGTCCGGGAGGATGTCAGGTGATGGAGAAGAAAACTCTGATCCAAAGGAAACAAAATATGCTTGTAGAACTACGGCAAAGTCCGATTGTTGTTATTAAGTCAAGATGGATTTCCCGACATTTTATGGCACAATTTGAGTCCGTGTGTTTTCCAGTCATGTGCAAAATAAGACTCATGTAAGCCCAGCAAATAAATTCTTTGTTGTATAAAAACAATAAAGAAAGGGTTTAAAACATTGGTAATGCACCAACGCGTTTCGTTCTCAACAATGGGCAGATTCCTCAAGGGACAACCAGATGAGTAGTACCGATGTCATTATCTTAAAAAAACATTATGAACATAGTAAGTCTTTAATCATCTGATAATGAAACAACTGTAGAGTTTACAAACATGAAACTTCGTATTTGACTTATGCGACAGATGTCCTCTTTGGTGCTGCTGCTCACCTCCCGGCCCACCTCCCTTCCCTGCGGCAGATCGCCACAATTGGCTGCAGACGGGTGCTCGCATTCAGGCAGTCCCACCTGTAGCCAATTGCGGCGATTGGCCGCAGGGAAGGGAGGTGGGCCGGGGGAGTTGCCAGCTGCGGGGCGAGCTATGCTACCCTGCAGCGTCCAGGCCCACCTGCCTCCCAGCACGGCCCTGGCATTAAGGGGTTAAAGTATGTTGAGTGTCTGTGTGTATCAGAGGACGCTCACCCGGTTCCTTCTAAGTTTTAGGATTCTGAAAGGCCAGACTCTCTTGGTGTCCTGCATACTCTAGTCTTTTGTTACCCTCAGCTTGCCGAGCACGTGTTAACAGCCCAGATAAGCAACCTATGTATTTCTTGGGCATAAATTTAATCAGAACTGGCCACAGAATAGGCTTTATGGGTCATCTTGCACTGATTTCATTCAGTCTCATAATCCAACATAAAAACGTCAAAACCAGTTGTGAAAATAAACTGTACAATATGAAGCAAATCTGAGCTCGTTTTCGCATTCGGCGCCTTAAATTTTTATGAAACCACCAGAAATCCTAAAAAAATGGTTTATGACCTTCAAATCACACACATGTCTAATTAGATGAATTAAGAGATGTATATGAACGTGCACCTTTAATATAAAATGCTGTAATTTTGGTACTTTTTAACAGTTATAACTGGGAAAAAGACATACAGGGTTATTCAGAGAGAGCTGATCTGACCACGAAATGTCACCGAACAGTGAATTTCCCCGTACGGTGCAATTTCGTGACCATTCGGCTATTCAGAGAGCAGGCAGTACGTCAAATTTTGGCGAATTGTCTGCACGTACGGTGCCTGTTCGAAGGCAGTGAAATCACCCATAGAGAAGCAATGGTTAATCTATTCACAGACACCGAATAGCAGAGAAAAGTTGTCGAAGTGCCCTGCTGTTCGGTGGTTTCATTCGACAGGTTTATTCAGGCGAACCCCATAGGCTTCAATATTAAAAATATTCCTGTTTTTACCCAATATCTAATAAACCATTTATTATTTCAATCTTCAGTAAAAAGTCTTTTTACTTACAGATTTTTTAGGATCTTTTTGGCATTTTTCGGGATTTTTTTGTCAATTTTTTTTTCCTGTTTATTTTTATAGCGGTTTTTCTTTTTTCTGTAACAGACTTTTTTTTTTAATATCATTCGTAGGATCTTATATGTAAATTCCAGGCATTTTGAGTAGTGTTTTTTGCAAACAGCGTTTAAATTTTCACACTTTCAACTCTTTTTTTTTTTTACCCCGTTCGTCAGCTTGTCGGTAGGTCTGTGTTGTGTACGACGGCTCATCGACTTTTCCGACGGGTCCGGTGTGTATTTTGCAGTGGTTCCGGTGGGTATTCGACGGGTGTTCAGCGGTTGTTCGGCAGGTTTTCGACAGCTTTTCCCTGCACTCCGGGGACCCTGCGGTGAATGCTGAATACACCTCAGGGTGGGGAACTTTGATTCCCCGAAATGCGGGGAATGAGAGAGCACCGAAATGTCGGAGACATTGCCAGTCATCAGACCAGTCACTAGTGATGTCAGCAAGCAGAGTGCGCTGATGTCACTCTCTCCGAGACCAATCGTGATAGCGAGCAGTCTAAGAGAGGCAGCGGCGGGTCTGCTCTGCGCAAGCACGCACAGTTCCGATCCATCGTTCTGCAGAAGCGCTACGGAACGTGCGCAAGTCCCAAGCGATGTGCAACTTCCAGATCCTACGCTCTGCAATTTGCCTAGCCATGTAGATTGCCTAGAAAAACTGCAGGGACTTCTGGATTCGGAAGCCTCTGAGCTGAAGCGGAGGAGCGGCACGAGGTGAGTGAGAAAAGGAAAGTAAAATCATCTAAAATAATTATTTTTTTTTTTTTTTTAAATTTTAATAGAGTATCCCTTTAATATAATGAACCAGAGAACATTTTAGATGAATCCGAGCAGTACCTGCCTTCTTCCGTGTAATTCAGTGAATGCAGATGTATGCAAGCCATATATTATATTGATGTAAAGGCATGCAAAGCATTATGGGGGATGTAGTTCCCAAGCATCTGCAGTACCAAGGTTAGCTATCGCCGCTCTGACTGCTGGCTGCTCTCCAGATACTCGTTGCCAAACACTATCCTCTGCTGCTGGTGTTGGATGACACTGAGAGGGCTAATAATTTGTTCTTCTTGTAGTAGAGGAAATTACATAAAACCATAAAATATAAATAGCTCACTAAAATTGCTTTTATCTCTCGACGTCGTTTCGTCTGTAGAATTCCTGTTTGCTTTTTTTTTTTGCTTCTCTCCTGATATGAATTTCGTTCACACATCTATGACATCAGAGACATGTTTGTTTACAAAATAGCAGCTCTGCCATTTGTTTCAGGTCATTTCAGCAGCAAAGAGGGTCACATCAGCTGTCAGGAAATTCACTCATCTAGGTGCGGGAGGCATGGATTTTTCTCAGACGGCCACTAGAGGGCGATGCGTGTCACCGTGAATTTTAACCAAGCTGGAGAGATTTTTAACCCTTGAATAAGGACATCTATAGTAAAAAAAAAAATCAAGTGGGCAAATATTAAATAAAAAAAATTGTTTCGCTTTATAGTTCCTTTTTTTTTTTTTAGTCACAGATATATATATGTAATTTTTCTTTAAATGGATTTTATTTTTATTTTATTTATTTATTTATTATTTAATGCTTTGCTTCCTAGGGTGGATACAGGAACTGAAAACCTCTTGGATTGCATCCAAATTGGCAGCCAATTTATAGAGGTTTTTTTTTTATAACTCAGTTTAATAAGACTTATTTTATTGACCTTGGGAGGATGAAATATGGGATTTATCCTTGCAAGCAAGCAAATCTGCAACCAAGAGGTTTCAACAGGTACTGCCATTGGCACACTAACCAACTGAGCTATCCCACCTGATTTAACATTTTTTTTTTTTTTAGGTCTGAGTTAGGAATTTTTTCGCCACACTTTGCTAATTCGTTTACCACCTATAAGTGGTAAAAAAATAATACTGATTATTTGTAGGTATTTTGCTAGGGTTGCATGCTTTCCAACACACAGAGGGTTAATAAGGTCCACTTCTCAGCACAGTGTTGATGCAGTGGTCCTAATATTTTATTTCAAATGCAATTACACGCATTTGCGGTTTTTTTACGCATTCGTCATGCTATATCCAAATTGGTATTTAAATAATAAAAAAAATAAGTTGACAGATCTCAGCAGGATTTGTACAAATCCATTATATCACTTAAAAAAAAAACAGCGAATAGGAAAAAAAAATAAAAAATTAAATAAATAAAAAATATGGAAATAAATAAACAGATCTTCTGGTGTCTCCGGCGTTGAATATTCATGGTTTCCTGGGAATTTGTGACACTGTTGTGAGCTGACTTGCAGCTGCTCCAGTGAGAAAGGTCACGAGTTGTGATGAGGGCATCTGTTCCCATTTGCTTAAAGGGAGAGGGTGTCATAATGGAAGAAAAGGAGAGGACTGAAGGGCTTTGTTCCTCCGGGGTGTCAAGGGACGCAGAAGGTAAAAGTCCAGAGACGGGTCAAGTCTACGGCATCGGCACATACACTGTTTCCTGAAATGGGATTATTGTTTTGCGGGAAAGTGGGGGAAATAAAAAATAATTGTGTCTTAGGAAGGACGGGATCCATCAGACCTCGCCGTAATGGGGTTAACCGTTAAGTGTGCCGCTACACAGGCACCCTCGTGAAATTGCTCTAAACAAGTTCAAAATTTACATTTCTTTTTCCATCGGATGAATAAAAAAAAAAGGAACAATGCGTAAGATATATTTGGAAACACGCAATCAAGGCGAGACACACTAATTTCCTTCGGCAGATCTACTTTATGCGGAAGTGCCGGATAGTATTTGGCGCTTTTTATTGTTCGCCAGTGTTCTATGTCGTTTATTTTTGTTGTTTTATCCGTTATTTATGTATTTGTTCTGATTGGCTACAATGTGCAAGATTTAACACGCAGGAAATTTCATGCCACGCAGTAGAGTTGTCAAATGTGGTCTGCAAAAATAGACTTTATTGAAAAATCGTGGATATGTCATTGATGATGTCATCATTGGAGCAACCGTTACTTTTCAAGCACTAGTGAGTTTTGTTACAGATGGATGGAAGGTTCGATGTAGACAGCAGCAGGGGGGGCACACAAGAGAAGTTATCTTCCACCATCCAAGGTTCAGCTGGCCTAGGGTCATCAACCACGAGAAAGTTCTCCGAAGGAACACAAGGGCCATTCCCTCAAATTTTGGTATGAAACAGAGCTTTATTATGGAGCTGCAAAGTTTCGGTCCTGACCAGTGAACCTTTCTCAGCTGAGGATCGAAACATTGCGGCTCCATAGTAAACTTCCTTTGCATAACAAGCCTTGAGTGACGGATCCATCGGTTCCTTTGGAAACATGTCTTGCGTGTGGTGGTGACCCTAGGACTGCATGACTGGTCTTTCTGTTCCTTTGTTAGGTCCATTATAGATAGGCAAACAGATAATTCAGAATGGTAAAATATTGCCCTATTCCGTCCTAGAGATATCCAGATCGTACCCAGGGTGTGGTGCGTAAGGTTTATAGGAGCCTCCAGAATCCTGACATGGTGTATTCATCCCTCTAGAACTGTTCACAATTTCTATCTCTCCTTTTAAATATTTTTTCCTATTTTTGTTTGATTAAATTATTTGAAATTGCAAGTTTACAACACTAGAATTAGACACAAGAGAAGACTCCCCCCGTGCATACACACACAGAGAGCGTAATGGTTGAGGGTGGTCTGAACCCTGTATGCAGGGACACACAGGTAAACAGACAGGAGGGACCAGGATTCTTCGGAGACACTTGGAAAATAACTTTGGGGGGGATGGTAGACAGGACACAAGGGGGGCTCCAGGCAAGGTACAAGTGGGTATTCCAAGAGAGTGGTCACAGGACGGTCTGTAGGTAAAAGGCTGATAGAAGGTGGCAATCGGTGGGCAAAGCAGGGGGTCTGATACGTTTCGACGTAGTATTACGACTTTGTCAAGATATGGACATTTACCTTGAGAAATTCTTAATACTACGACGAAACGCGTCGGATATTCATGTCCAAATTCATTTTAATCTATATTGTAATAAAGAGTGCTGTTTAAATTGCTATATCAGCATCTTTATTTTGACATTGCGGTGGAGCGATCCAGATCCTTAAGTCCTGGTGTGGAGCTGGTTTTCTGGAGTGAACGGTGACGCTGGATGTCTGAGTATTATACCTGATGTGTCTTTTTATGACCTGCACTTATGACCTGCACTTATAGTCCATACAAACATGCAACGCACAACTCAAACACATACCAGTGTACTTACATGACAAGCTACTGAGCAAAAGTTTATGAGGGTCCCGAGAACGGCAACAGCACTAGTAGTCTGCCCTACGGTGGGTCCCTACTCAGGTCTCACTAGGCTGTAGCTTGATGGTGTCATCACAAATGAAGCTGAAACATATGCAAAACACATAAATATGCAACTCCAATTGGATTCACAAAAATTGGGACTCAAAACAACAATAATAAAAGGGATTAACCCTTTCACTGCTGAGCCATTTCACCTCCAAAGAACCCCCACATCTCTAACATAGGCTAGGCTAGGCGGGGATTCCCTTTCTGACATCATGAGCAATAACGTCATTGGACGAGGGGAGGCCCAAGAGGTAGGGCTGACATCCAAGATGTCTGCCTCCACTGGAAGAAGGCCGTGATCCAGCACTGATCCTCTAAGTCAGGGGTCAGCAATCTTGGCTCTCTACTGCATTTCCCATGTGGCTCAGTCAGCCTAATGGGACAGCAGGGAGCCAAGGTTGCTGACCCCTGCTCTAAGTGAACGATTGTTTGGCCAACTCCAAAGACATATGGGCACTGATATTAGCCAGTCTCCCCAAAAAGAGGGGTTGGTAGTAGACAGTAAATACCAAGTCGCTGCTTTTTTGTTTTTTTGTTGGTTCCTTCTTTGGGTGCATTTTAATCATTATTAAAGTTTGTGTTTAATTTTGGTAATACACCATAGTGGATTTCGGGGGTTTGCCGAACCCACAATATTGTCTGAACCATATGCAAATCAGTCTGCTGTCACCCAAAAAGAGGGTCAGAACTGAAATGCATGACAAGCTACACACAACACACACACACAGATATTCCAACACTCTAAAACGTGCAGTCACTGTTACTCAATATTGTTATATAGTTTATATAACGCACCTTGCACTCGCGGTGAGAACCTATGAAACCAGTGCCGTCTGATAAGAAGCCCTGGTCTCCGGCCAGCACCAATATTTTAAGTTCTTTAAAAAAAGAAATAATTTTCCGTCAATACCTCCTCATTTAATGCTTCGACTCAGCCCAAACAGTCATCTTCTGGGACGTACCATACAGTCAGCTTCTCCAGTAATGGGATCCTCTTAACGAGTAATGACTGCATGTTTTAGTCTGACGCTATTCGTTTTTTGTTCTTTTGGCAGTCTGTTTCTGATGTGGTTCTCGGTGGAAGGTCGCTTTTCTGTCAGTGTGAATGAGGTCATGTTTAATTTGCCGCTCGACACGTTCGATGATATTGTTGTTTTCCAGAGTTTTGGTTAAGGCCTATAGTTTTAGGCATCGCTTCCATTTCTTTCACCAGTCGTTTTATTTTGTTATGCTATCAGAATGATGCGTCTGTTGCCCGAATGTCGCCCTGGGACGTTCTCGGAAAAGCAGAATAATCTAGGATATTTATTTATTAAAATGTGTTTTAACAACTTGTTTATCCCTAAAAAGGTAAAAATTAGCAAAGTAGTACATTTTTTACTGCCATTGTTTTATTCAACATCATAAATAAGAGAGATGTTGTATATGTTTGTCCTCGTGTCCGGATGAAAGCTCCACAAGGAGGGCTGAAACGTTGACTTTTTAAGTGAACTAATAAAAGTTGAAGTTTTTAAAAAACCTGGGAGTTCCAGCGTTTTGCTGAATGAATAATAAGACAGGCGTGACATATTAAACGTGATGGGTTTGGTTTAAATCATGGGTTTAGTTTAATTATGATGGGTTTGAATCATGTTGGTATTAATCTTTATATTACGACATTTAATGATTCATGCGGATGTCGTGAGGGGTACGTCCTCGGGTGTGCATGCTGTGTGCAGAGGTCGTCCCCCGCACGTCATGGGGTTTTCGCAGCAAAAGTAGAGATCCCATGCATCTGCGATGGACTCCCGGAGTTCTTGAAGTCAGACCGTCCCTTTATACCCCTCTCAGTGCACTGATGTCACCATGCGGGAGCACGCTAATGTCAGTTTCAGGCACCTCCCCTGGCAGACCTGGTAAAATGCCTGAAAGGGAGGGTAGATCCTTTGAACCCCTCTCTCTCTCCCGAACGGTAAAAAGTTAGAAAATTAAGAGAGGCATCGCTGGAAAGGTCACAGTCTGACCTTTCAAACAATGCCTCTCTTTAACCCCTTAGGTGGCAGTCCACGATCAAGCACCAATCCCGGTTTTGTCCCAGAGCTAGCCGACATCTTGGATGTCAGCCAGGCCTCTGGGCCCTCCCCCCGCCCACTGATGTCATCGGGCATGGGCAAGTGACTTAACCCCTAGCTGCCCAGTGATTTCCCTATGGTAATCCCTATGGTGGAGATAGGGAGATACGGGAGTCTACTGTAAAGGACGGTGGCAGCTAGAGGGTCATGTTTGGTACCAAAAATGACCAAGTTAAATGTGAAAAAATAAATGAAAAAAATACTAAATAAATACGAATGTCTTGTTTTTCTTTTTTCTTTACATTGCAGCACTATCGTTCACTTTTCAAATATAATGTGAACAATGATGCTGCACGATGAAAAACTTTGTTTTTTCAGTTTTAGCTGAAATCGAGTATTTTCTCATAAAAATAAAGTAACGGGTTCTCATTTCAAATTTTGTTAGCAAGCGCACCCCATAGCATATATAACCACAAAGGCTGAAATGGATATTCACATTTTTTTACATTATTTCTTATAGTATCCTGGCAGGACATGTCGTATACACATTATAATGAAATATTATACGAATCTGCCGAGTATGCGAAAAAAAAAAGGATATATAATTTGTCTTGGTCCTACAATAAAATATGACTTTAAATCGAATTAAACACGATGAGCAAAAAACTATAAAAATTTGCTCAGCACACAGAGGTGAAAAGGCTCAGCAGTGAAAGGTCACTCCTATGACTTCACATTTGCGCGCTCAGCCAGCAGATCTCCAGCTGACTCGTGGTGCTCTCCCACAACCTAACGGGACGCAAGTGACTTAGTACAAACCAGCACAATATCAACTACCGCATTAGAATATCACTTTTTTTTCCAGTGTTTCATTAATCATGTAATGGGTGGGGATATGTGTAATGGTGTCATTTTTATTGGATCATTAATGAAAATGAGCTACTAATAAATAATTAATACCTAAGGCTGTGGGAGTGTATATTGTAATTTAATTAACTCTAATGAGTTACACTGTGTTCCAAATGTAAACACCATGAATCCATCATTGCCTTCTTATAAAAAAGTGGCAAGAACAATTTGCTTGACACTATATAGAAATATATATGTTATAAGTAAAGCCCAAAGTCTGGATAAACGTAGGATTACCTGGGTAAAACTGACCTTATCCAGGCGGCTTTTGGAAAAAAAAATCCAACTTTGGGCTTTACGATGCAATGGCACAGCTGGCATATGCCAAGATGGTATATAAAAAGCAGAAAAGCACTGAGTCACTTAACTTTTTTGAAAGAATAGGATCTCCCCTCTGCGACCTCCCGGTCCGCTCGTATATAACATACAACTGGTAAAAAGTGGAGGGTGATCCTAAAACAAATTAAATGACTTAGAAGTGCATGTTTGTAAACAATTAGAATTTGAAATCAATTCACGCACATTAAGAATTGAAAACGTTATCACCGTTCCAGGGGTGCCTTAGGACCTTGTGTTTGGATACGATTTCCTCCACATCCGGGGCACTACAGAATCAGCCAGCCAAGACCACGAGTATCAGCATAAAAATTGATTAGTATAAAAGACTGCTTATGCTCGACGCGTTTCGTCTAAATAGACTTCCTCAGGAGAATTTACATATGCAGTCAAAGGTACATTGTAAAAAACAAAATGCATAAAATATGGTCTCAAACACCGTCATTATATAGCCACACCACTTAATACAATTAATCAATTAGATCCCAATCAACCCACCGTCCCACCCCCTTTGGCGTGTTCACGGCTATTCAATCCTCGCGATGTCTCCTCCTCCAGTGAAAACATGGCGCTCTGGTTCCCAGTTCCTCGAACCGCTCACTCGTTGATCTTCCTGATGACGTATTTTCTCCACGGCGTCTTCCGTCGCTCCAGATAGTGTCATACCATATTCACAGCGTTCTTTCTCCGGATGATCCCATGTCCTCTGCGCCTGCGTCCTTCGTATTCCTCTCGCGCATGCGCGAGTGTCTGTATTTTCATGAAGGAACGGGAGAAGTAGACAATCGACCTTTATCCAATCCTTCATCTTCTCTACCCCACATTCACCAAAAAATCAATATCTGGTTGCCCCTAATAAAACAAAAAGCATATATTGCTCCCTATATTCCAAGATGGCAATGCCAGGATTCACCGGGCTCAAATTGTGCAAAAGTGGTTCAGGGAGCACGAAACATCATTTTCACACATGGATTGGCCACCGCACAGTCCAGACCTTAACCCCATTGAGCATCTTTGGGATAATTTGCTGGAGAAGACTTTACGCAGCGCTGTGACTCTCCCATCATCAACACAAGATCTTGGCCACAAATTAATGCCACTCTGGACGCGAATAAATGCTGTGACATCACATGAGTTTATCGAAACAATGCCACGGCGAATGCGTGCTGCAATCACAGCAAAAGGCGACACAACATTTACATCACAGCAGGATGGGCGACTTTGCTTTGTTCTTTGATATTAAAAAAAAAATACATTTCTGCGAGATGTATCGTACCAGGGAAAATTTTCACCGTTCTAAACATTTGTACACGGCCATCAGCATCGTGCATAAAAAGGCTACTGTAAACTTTAAGAGAGATTCTGTGTGCATACAGCAATCCTCTTTATTCATAGGGATTTTAATTATATCAGCAGGGGGCACGTCAGGAAAAAATATCGCGGCAACCCAAGACAAGGACCCCAGCGGTGAAAGTGTATGAATCTCATATTGAAAAGCAAGTGGTAAAGAAAAGAAACATCCACCTTTAATACGTTCGAGATGGTGAAACAGGTTCACGGAGTCATATTCAGCATCTTGATATTGTTGGGACAGAAGACGCGTCCCGGGCTTTATAGCTCCCAGCGGGAGGACCGGGGGGGGGCGTGAATTTCTATTTAATGTTACTCCTCTTATTCTAAACCAAGAAACATCAACAGATTCAAATCCTGGCATGACCGGTGACCCGAAAAGTATAAATAATCCCCGAAATGTATGTATATGATGATGGCAGTGATTTACAACGTCCCACTGAAAGCAGGAGAAGCAGGAGTAGTTGGCCAGACTTGTGCCCTGACCAATCAAACCCCTTCACCTCCCTAACGTCTCGCTTGCAAATGCTCACTGCTCCAAAGGATCCTGATTGAGTCTTTGTATCTTCTTCAGTGATTTGCTCAAACCAGGAGCTTGTTAAAGGGATATTCACAAAGCACCGTTGCGGCAGCAAACTTCATCGTTGTTGCGACTATAGTCAACTTTGACTGTCGGCAGCAGCATAACACAACGACTATCAGGGTTATTCAAAGAGAATCGAAAAGCCACCGCACATTCGGTGACTTTTCGTTCTCTTCAATTCCGTTCGATTTGGCGATCCCATTTCTGCCACCCTGCGGTGTATTCAGCAAGCACCACAGGGCAGCCAAAATGCAGGGAAAAGTCGCCGAAAACCTGCCGAAAACTCACCAGAAAAACGGGGGCGAATGCACACTGAAACCTGCAAAAACATCTGGATTAACCCACGGAAAACACCAGAAAAACCCGAGCAGGAGCCGATCACACGCAGCGCAGCCGCCGGAAAAAGCCGACACCAACATGAATGGAGTGAGGAAATTAGAAAAACAGTTTGCTTGGATGTTTGAAAAGTGAAACGCTGTTTTCAAAGAAACTACTGAGCGTAAATGTCTGAAATTTACATATGATCCAATGAATGATAATAAAAAGGGCTGTTACAGAAAAACTAAGTAAAGTTAAATTTTTTTTTAAAAAAAAATCGGAAATGTTTTTTTTAAAAAACAAATCCCGAAAAATGCCTTAAAATATCCTAAAAAATCTATAAATAAAGAGACTCTTTACTGCAGAATATTATAACCAACGGTTTATTAGATATTGAATTAAAACGGGAATATTTTTAACATTGAAGCCTATGGGATTCGCCTGAATAAATCTGCCGAATTAAACCACCGAATGGCAGGGCATTTCGGGAACCTTTCACTGCTGGTTTTTGTTCTCTGAATAGCCGAAGCAATGCTTCTCTATGGGGATTCACTGCCCTCGAACAGGTACCGAACAGGCACCGTATGTGCAGGCAATTCGCCAAGATTTGGCGAATTGCATGCTCTCTGAATAACAGAATGGCCCCAAAATGTCACCGTACACTGAATTTCAGCGTTCGGTTCCCTTTCGGCAGCCATTCGGATCTCTTTGAATAACCCTGTATATCATGTGACGATCTCCCTCTCTGAGTTATTCTTCTATTGCTACAAATTTTTCTGTCGCATGGTGCAACTAAATATACAGCCTTGTTACGCAGGGTTAAATAGTAATAATAATTATACAGTAACAAAATGTAATGACAAATCAATAAATATAATAACTAATAAACAAAATGATAAAAATAGGTGGAATCTGAGTACTGTGACAGTTGAAAAAAAAAGTAAAATCCATGAAAAAAGATATTTTACACTGCATGTTATTATAATATATAGAATTAAAAACCAATATATAGACTGCCTGGAAAAAACTCCATTATGCACTCTGATATTTGGTTGTGTCGCCTTTTGCTGTGATTGCGGCATGCATTCGCCGCGGCATCGTGTCAATAAGCTCATGCCATGTCACAGCATTTATTTGCATCCAGAGTGGCATTAATTTATGGCCAAGATCTTGTGTTGATGATGGGAGAGTCGCGGCGCTGCGTAAAGTCTTCTCCAGCACATTATCCCAAAGATTCTCAATGGGGTTAAGGTCTGGACTGTGCGGTGGCCAATCCACGTGTGGAAATGATGTTTCGTGCTCTCTGAACCACTCTCTCACAATTTGACCCCGATGAATCCTGGCATTGCCATCTTGGAATATGCCCACTGTGCCATCAGGGAAGAAAAACCCATTGATGGAGATGCCTGCCCATTCAGTATATTTAGGGAGTCAAACGACCTCCTTTTTGGGCACATAACATGACTGAACCTAGACCTGACCATCTACACTAGTGTTTCCCAAACCTGTCCTCGGGACCCTCAACCAGGCCAGATTTTGCAGATCACCTTGGGGAAATGCAGACTGAATCCTGCAATCACTGAGCAGCAAATCATATCTCCTGTGCTGTGCTTCACATATCCTGCAAACCTGAGGCGCGTTCAGTTCCACAGCTGCTGCAAGTGCGAAGTTAGCAACTTGTCACTGAACGCTGTGCTGCAGCTCAGCGCTCAGCACTACTAACTTAGCACTTGCAGCCAAGTCGAGAGGTGCTGCGGGGTTAGCTGAGTTTGACGTAGGAAAGATGGCTGCCTCCACCGAGCAAATAATCCAATAAGGAAATGTTAAGTTTGAAGTTTTGGTGGAGCAAAACAGCAAATATTTATTGGGACATGGTAAATATTAACACTATAGTGGTAATAAAATGGACAACAGTGGATTTTGCAGAAACAGCACACTTCGTTAAGCAATCCTCTGCCCTTTTGCTTCCTTATTCACAGCCAAAGCGTTCCGTGAGATGAATGCAGCAAACTGAACTGCTGCACTGAAGCAATGTAGCAGCTGCTGAGGAACTGAACGCGCCTCTGGCGTGCCAGCAGGTCCTGAGGACAGGTTTGGGAAACACTGAAACACAATAAAAGGCTTATGCGGTACGTGATGAGTTTTTTGGGCCAGGCAACGGATGGATATATATATATATTTAGTACAGGAGGGGTGGGGTCGCACCTATTCCCCGATGGGGCGGCTGCAACCACCAAATGCATCCAGCCCAACAACATGTGTGAAACATAACAAAGAAAAAAATGTCATCTGCGCTTATTCCCATTATACCGTGTGAAACTAAACACAATTAGAGGTTTGGTTTCTTATTAATATAGATACATATATATTGCCTATTTTTTTGAGAAAGGATTTTTCCAGGAAGGATACATTGAGATTTCTCTCGTTTTAAAGTATGTCCTGGGTGGCAAGTATGTACCGTTAGGTGTCTTGCCCAAAGACACTTACTGGAGAGGTTGCTCGCTGGGATTGAGCCCATGACTCCACAGGCTCTCTCCATGCAGAGCAGTGACATTACCTCTACTCCACCCAGCCGGCACTTTTTCATAAAGCGGTTTACATTTGGATCCAAATAAAATCCTGTAATTAAATGGCAAGTAAAAATAAAAATATAAAATACAGCCATTTATCTTGTTATACTATGACACACGTCTAAATATTCCAAATATTTAAATATGACAAAATAAGATAAATCATGTTGGTTCTAAACCCAATTGGGAAAGTTTAAAGCGAGTTGGTCCCCTGCCCACCATATAACCAATTGTTATATGAAATAATAGTGAAGCGCACACCTGCAGCGATGGATATGTCACTTATAACTGATTACCGTTTTCTTTTTTTATTTAAAGATCAAAAGTACATGTTTCTAAGAAGATTACCGTGTAACCTATACCTTGTTAGGAATATATTATACGTTCCATCAAGAGGTTTGCGGGTTTTGTTTTTTTTCTGGAAGGGACCAGGCAGATAGACTGCATAGAAAATGAACATTGAGAGCGCGACAACATCAACTACAAAGCTTTTAACCCAACAAAGCCTGTTCGTCAGATAGCGAGAGCTTATAAATCAGGCTGATTGACTGAAAACTCAAAGAGAGAGAGAGAGAGGAGGGAAAAAAATATATAATTCAATGTGAGATATGAAAGTTGACAGTATAAAGTTACCTTTTATGCCCAGAGCAGATTATACAACCTTTTAAACAGCCAAAAACCTCAATGTCAAATGTACGAACGATTCAAAATTTCCCGTAAAAATAAAAAAAAGAGCATATCTAATTTCAATGGGTACGCACATATTGGTCTAATTTTAAAATTAGTTCTGTGCCCTGAAAAAAGTATGATTAATGATGCTGTCATTTTATATCACTAGCGTATGTGGCATATTAGAGAAAAAAATCAATTTCTAAAGTTTAAGGGAAGTTTTTTTTTATTATTTTTTCTTTAATAATACAGAGTTACATCTTAATTTCAAGTGACAAGAGTGAGCATGTATTATGTATTTGATTTTCCTGTTTGTAGGATGCAGGGAGCTTTTTCTATGGTATTCTTGCCCGAACTGCCATAAAATGATCTTATTCCCAGAGCTGCCAAGTCACAGGATCTGGCCTGTGTGACAGAATTTTCCTTAAAACCTCACGATGACCCAGCAGCACTAGGCTGTCACTCGGTTTTTCGGAGGCCTGTGGGGGAAATATACAGGGAGCGCCTGTTTAATGGCGCTCTCGGTGCTGAAATGGCTAATGTCAAGGCATCTGAGGCCTATACACCAGAGCTGTAAGCAGCGCTCATGTATGTGCAGCCCTGATTGGCTGCGTAGGGCAGATGGCCACCCTGCTTCTCAGGCACGGACAAGAAACACCCCTTTTGGGGCATGTTTGTGATGGGTTTGATACTAATCACAGCGTGCTATCCTATACCTGCCAAATGGTCAATATATTGCTTTTTTAAGTCACCAAAGTCAGAGTGTTAAAACAAGCAATTACATAATCTTCCTTTCATTATTTATCTCCAACCATTAGCAAATTACTCCAATTTAAATGAAGAGTTAATAGACCTCTCCTCTTGGTCTAAACTAAGGGTTAACAACCTTGGGGCTCTATTACATTCTTCACGCAAAAATGCACGGTAAACGCGTGAATTTTTGCGCGAAGCCTTAAACGTTAACGCACGTAAATTAACGCTGGTATTACAATCCTCGCGCATTTTTTCATCCGTCAAAAAATAACGCACTTAAAGAAAACACGGAAAAACGTGCGCGCATTGACGTTTCGCGCGCAGAAATCGGTGTGCGGACTGTTTTTTCACGCGATTCAGCCAATCAGAATTAAGAACCATAATTATCTCACGTTAGGTTTTTGCGCCTGTCAAAGTCAATCTGCGCATATATGCTGCAGCAATAATAATAAAAAACACACAACTTCTCCATTTTAATGTTTGGGTATGTGTAGAATGTGTAACTATACGTTGCTGTGTATTTTTTTTTCGGGCTGGTGTATTTGGGTTCAGCCAGGACGTTCAGATTTGCCGTTACCACCAGATTTTAAAAGATGTTAAAATTATGCGCGCAAACGCTGTGCGTTAAATTTTGCGCATAGATTGTAATACCATCCGCGTACCAGCGCACAAACGCATTTGCGCTCACAATGTTAAGTATAGGACGCACGCAGTACATTACGCTCGCGCAGGGTTCGCGCAGGTTCACCCGTGGTAGACGTTAACGCGCATTTTTTTTCACGGACATTGTAATACGACATTCTGCGCAAAGGGTTCTGCCCCTCGCGTTAATGCATTTTTGCGCACGCGTTAACGTTTGCGCGAAGAATGTAATAGAGACCTTGGTGTTCCAGAAGTTTTGAAACTACATTTACCATGAGTCTCTGCCAATGTAATGAGTGTCAAAGCATCATGAGCGATGTTGTTCCAAAATTTCCGGCTGGCCAAGGCTGATACTGATACTTGAGGGGTTATTCAGAGAGCAGCGAAATTTCAGCAAAATTTTGGTGCTCTCTCCTTCAGTGACCTCAAATCACCGACCCTGCGGTGAATTCAGCATTCACAGCAGGGTCCCCGAAGTGCGCCGAATCGTTCCACCGAACACCACTGATAAAACTGCTTAACGCAGTCACACCCTGCCGAAAAAACACCGAACACATCCAATAAACCGCCGAAAAATCACTGAATCGATCCGATAAACCGCCGATCACAGCTGCGTACCTGCCGAACACAGCCGACCAACGCCAGTGGAAAAAGCAGACCAGCCGCCTAACAGGAGTAAAAATACCCCAAAAAGAACGCAACTTTTAAAAGACATTTTAAAGAAAAATAATGCTTGGAAATAATGTAAAAGCTCCCATGAATAACAATAAAAAGGTCTGTTACAGAATAAAAAAAAATATATCATTTAAAAAAAAATCTGAATCAAAAATTTCACCAAATATTTGACAAATCGACAGTTTTTTAAATAACTGAATTACCAGGAAATTGCACCGTACGGGAAAATTCACAATTCGGTGCAACTCGGTGCCCAATTTGGTGGATTTGAATATCCCCTTTGTTTTAAACCAAGAGGAGGTGTCTACAAATTCTCCATTTAAATTGGAGTCATTTGCTAATGGTGGGAAAGGTCCCTGTCTTATCTCACTCACCTGCCATCTCTTATCTCAGGTAGCCTGGACAACACAATACACCCTCTGCTGCCTTATCTAAGGCTAGGGTCAGACGAACGCAGTGCGAACCCGCGTGCAGCCGCACTTTATCACGGCCGTAGTAGCAGCAAATGACGGCCAATGACGGGCAATATACGAAGTCCTGCCGCACGAAAGTGCGGCTGCGCAACGCAAGCGGCAAACAAACGCATTTTTTCGAGAACGTGATACCGCTAGTACTGACGTACAGAGTGCGCTGCGTCCGCTAGCGGCGTGTGTGCGTGATTAGGAGACGTCAGACGCTGCTAATGTCCGGCCAACATAACGTCCAGACGCAAAAAGTGTTTTATTGATGATCCGTACAAAATCAGGGCCAAAAATTTGCACATCGTATGACCGCTATCGCGTATTCCGTGAAAAAATACGTCCATTCGCTCGAACGCACTTTTTCACGGACGACGTAAAATGCGTTCGTCTGACCCTAGCCTAAACATTCCCTCCTCCACTGCATTAACTGTTAAATAATGCAGATTAAATAAACAAGAGCCACAAAGCAAAGCATTTGGTAAAATGTTGCATCATGGGAAAAAATACTTAAAATGGTAACAAGTGATCGTAACTTTACTTTATTTTTCCTTTTTACATGCAATCACTTCATACAAATAAAAAGAACAGCAGCATGTGTTTTATAATGTGTTTTATAACGCGGTTTTGTTTGTAATGCAAAGTAATCTAGTCACAGCTTATGTAAGTGGTAGTGTCCCTTTAATAACCCCATAAGTGGGCACTTTAGGCTAGGGTCAGACGAACGCATTTTTCACGTTGTCCGTGAAAAAGTGCGTTCGAACGAATGGACGTATTTTTTCACGGAATACGCGATAGCGGTCATACGATGCGCATTTTCGTCCGTGATTTTGTACGGATCATCAATAAAACACTTTTTGTGTCTGGACGTTATGTTGGCCGGACATGTGCAGCGTCTGACGTCTCCCAATCACGCAAACACGCCGCTATGCGGCCGCAGCGCACTCTGTACGTCAGTAGTAGCGGTTTGACGTTCTCGAAAAAATGCGTTCGTTTGCCACTTGTGTTGCACGGACGAACTTTCGTGCGGCCGTTCGTCGTATGTTCCCCGGCATTGGACGTCATTTGCTGCTAGCACGGCCGTGATTTTGTGCGGCTAAACGCATGTTAAAACTGCTTTCGTCTGACCTTAGCCTTAGCCGCTACACTAAGCTGTACTGGTTATGGTACTTGGAGTCAAAAAAAGTCAACGTAAGTGCACGGCACGCTCAAATTCAATGAACCACCATCGTGCGGTACAGCCAATGGCGTGCGCAGCCCATTTCATAAGGGTCTGCACCGATGGAATATTTATTAATTACATATCTATGTTCGGATAATTTTGTACAGAACAGTTATTTCTACCAATCTTCTTAGAGTGATACAGTCAATGTTCATGTAACCAGATAAGGAACATCCAAAATATCTATGTAGGGGGTCAAAAACAAACCCTTTACCCGATATTAGGGTGTGCCTGGGCGCCCCAGGCCCACCCTGTGCGCACGCTTATGGGTACAAGCAACATATAAGAAGCCATGATCTCCATCAGGCTGAACCGCGGCATCTTAAAGAATGATCGCGTGTGCGTCTGAACGTCTTAAACCCAACTTATTCACAGATGTGAAGTAAATAATAGTCTTTAGCATTAAGATATCTGATTACTGCATTAGAAGGAGTTTCCGTTTGTTGTGCTGATTACTGTTTATGGTAATGCGATGGGCTGCTTTGCTGTATCTATGGCGGCGTTAGCCTCACAAAGGCTTCTAAAAAAAGACAACAGCTTTGGGAGGATAGAAAACGGAAACAATAAGTATATACAGTGCTATATTTATTGAAAGGAAACTAAAGCAAATACGGGTAACGCGCTGACAGTCTAACCAGTCACAACAGATAAACAATAGTAGCGATGCAGTTCTTTCTGCACTATAGTCCTTCTGTGTCCTTTAACTGCCTGCAATCAAATTTGTATCAACCAGTTTGCTATAGTGAAGGGTAGGAAAGAAAAATTGTGTCAAGGGAAACTGTATTTTTAGGGTATGACCTCAATTTAAAACTACACAAGGGGTTATTCACTAAGCATTGTTGTATCACTTAAGTTCGCCGTAGTTGCAGCAACACTAAGAAAAAAATCGCAGTTGGTATGTGATCCGGGAAATGTAAAGGAGTGACAGGTTTCTGGCAACGTTATACATATCAAATGTGAAGACTTTTTTAAAATATATATATAAACATAATGGTGACAGGCGGGACAGAATACTGGATATATATACAAGGGTGGATCTGCAATGATAAATAAACCATAATGGTGCAGTATTTTAACAACCATGTAAAAAAAAATGGCCCCCTTGGACCTCACACACTGAATAGTCGAGTATATATGGCGCATCAATTGGGTATCCAGCGAACCGTTAAGGTATCCAAGTATCCCAAGACTGTGAAGTTCTAAATGGATCGCCAAAAAACAGCGTTTTGCAGTAAATGAAATGAATGAATTGAAATAAAATAAATTTATTCGCATATTCCAACACGTTTCGTCCTATTCGGACTTCATCAGGGTGAAGTCCGTATAGGACGAAACGCGTTGGAATATGCGAATATACAGAATCCTGGCATGGTAACCGTTGCATTGAGCTGAAGTGGTTATGGTGCCTAGAATGTCTCTTTATTGTGGAAAGTCTCTCCCCAGTGTTTCTTCCATGGGGATATTGACCGTTTCAAAAAGGGGAGAAACGGCTGGATGTCTTCTATATTGGGCTAGACATGTATTATCATAAACGGAAATAATACGACTTATACATAGCTTAGCAGCAGCAAGTAACAGTAGGGGGTAAACGCTACGTACCGCTGTCTCATTGACATTGCAAACAAGGGCAAAAATCATTGTTGTTGCAACTACAGTGAAGTCAGTTTTCAGAGTAGGACAATTCAACTATGGCAAGTGAAGTTGCTTCAAACAACGGCGTACGACAGTACCACCATTGTTCTTCTGTAGAAGAAGTCAACTGCGGTTGTTCTCCATCTAGCCTTCCTCCACCATTGTTTGCTATTTTAAAGTTTTTGTATTTTTTTTGAGAAAGTATTTTACCCGGAAGGATACATTGAGATTTCTCTCATTTTCAAGTATGTCCTGGGTGGCGAGTATGTACCATTTGGTGTATTGCCCAAGGACACTTATTGGAGAGGTGATCTTGCCGGGATTCGAACCTGTGTCTCCACAGTTACAGAGCAGTGATGTTACCTCTACTCCAGCCAGTTGGTACAAAGTGGTTGTATCTGTCGAACTATGTTTAAACCTGGGAGAAAACAACGGTAAAAAGCAACGCAAGACAACTTCTACAATACAATCAGCAACTTTGGCAGAAACAATAATGGAAACATGGGTGAAAACTAAGCAAGCTATGGTGTAACTGGAACTCCCTCAGATAGCGGATTCATCACGGTTTCACTGTTGATACACCATAGTTTGCCAAGTTAATACACCGTTGTTTGACTTTAAGGGGGTTATTCAGAGAGAGAGGTGAAAACCAGGAGAATTGGCAGGAGAAGAGAACAATCTAGACCAAATAGCCGATTTGGAAAGTGAGATAAATGGGAGAATTTTTCTGATTTGGCTATTTTGACCTAGAATTTTCACTTTTCCAGTCATTCTCCTGGTTTTCACCTCTCTCTGAATAACCCTGATTGGTGAATAGACCCTAGCGAGGTTTTTACTTCTTATAAGGAATTGATCAGAATTAAATAATTGTGGGACTTTGTGCAAAAGAAGGCGTAGTGGGAAATTGGGTGAATAAAAATCAGAATTTTATTTAGCGCAAAAATATCATGCACTGACAAAAAACTTTCGATGTTAAAATTTTCCTTATCGCGAGGGGCACTGGGAACCCACAGAGAGAAACCCACTGAAGGATGGTAGGGTGACAGTACTCATCCTCCCTGCCTGTTATGGCGTGCACCGCGATCTACCTGGTCAGACCGCACAGTCCTGCATGTCCATGCTATGGTCCGTCTGTGGTTGGTGAGGCTCCACGACCCTTTGATGATGTAGGCGGCTCAGTCGCTGCATAGGGGTGGAGCCTCGATATCGGCTCCATTAAGGCTAAGGTCAGACGAAAGCAGTTTTAACGTGCGTTTAACCGCACTAAATCACGGCCGCGCTAGCAGCAAATGACGTCCAATGCCGGGCTGCATATGAAGAACGGCCGCACAAAAGTGCGGCCGCGCAACGCAAGTGGCAAACGAACGCATTTTTTCGAGAACGTAAAACCGCTAGTACTGACGTACAGAGTGCGCTGCGGCCGCATAGCGGCGTGTTTGCGTGATTGGGAGACGTCAGACGCTGCTAATGTCCGGCCAACATAACGTCCAGACACAAAAAGTGTTTTATTGATGATCCGTACAAAATCACGGATGAAAATGCGCATCGTATGACCGCTATCGCGTATTCCGTGAAAAAATGCGTCCATTCGTTCGAACGCACTTTTTCACGGACAACGCGAAAGATGCGTTCGTCTGACCCTAGTCTTAATCCTCAAATACAGGCTGTCGAGACACTTTAGTGTAACATTCTGTAACTTTATCTGCATGTTAAGCGCATTAGTGACTGACCCCCTGGCAATAAGCTTTTGGCCATCGTTATTTGACTATGTCCCCTTGTCGCCTGCTCTTTGGCTACTGCTGTTATATCGACCACACCATTGCCTCATCCCTTTGTACTGCGCCCAATTCTGCAACTAACCGAGCTCTGCATAGTGACGTCTCCTTCACCTACATATCCGTGAAAGCGCCCTGATACAGAGGAGTGTAAATATATAGATACCTGTAACACATATATAACATCGTAACAATGTACGTTCATGTCATTTCAGTAATGAATTAAAATGTATAAATGTTGCTTAACTGAGATTAAACCTCATAACTGAATGATTTACTGTAGAACAGCTCCGCTCAGCAAACACACCCCTAAACAACACATAAAGCATGCCTGACTGGGGTTTATCATGTATCGCAGGAAGGTTTATAGGTGTTACAAGGAATGGGACCATCAAAGGTTTCGTGTTTGGAAAAGGAACATAAAATTCAGTTCATAAAAGAGCAGTAGCCCGTTCTGCGGAACAGGGGATGGAACTGAATACTGATCACAGCATGAGCTGCTTCTTTGTGTAAAGAGTTCAAGGCTGAGGAAAGATGCGGCACACAGCGTTTTCTGCCTCCGCGTTCTTTCCATAAGCCTGTATGTAGCTATTCTCAAGCTGTATATAAGTCCCCGGAAGATGGGTTGGGGTATTTTCCCTTTTTCCACATATTATTGTTACGTGCTGAGTAGAGGATGGAGAGTTAGACCAGATATCCCTTACACGTTCATATCCCAACGCAACCTCTAGATTGAAGCCACGGAGCAACTCAGGAGAAGTGGCGTTGAGTTGTCCCTGTTGCCCGCGGAGGACCAATAGGAGAGGTGGTATAAAAGACAGCCGGGCTTTGTCTTCACCGAGCAGCGTCCCTCCCTCCCTCCCTTGATCTGGTCCAGGATGGTGGGGTGATTTGGAAGATTGAGGGAGTCTTTGAGGTGGTGGGCTGTTTGGTTTCCCCCCTTTGTCACAGGAGAGGTTGGGGGCAGTGCTAGTGTGAATGTGATTGAGTAGGGGTCAGTAGGCAGAAAGAGACATTTTGGGCCATATTACATAAAATGCGCTAAAACAGGGACGCTAACGGGAAAACCTGCGCCCTTAGCTAATGAAGTGATTTGCGGTGGGAGACTGGAGACTATTTGTCCACAGTCTCACTCTGCTCCAGGCGGCCAGAAGAGGCGGTCCAGGCCACCGTTGTCACCGCAGGATCAGAGGTGAGGATCGGCTTATGGGGCAGGGTTTAGATGGAGCTAACTGATTCCACAGAGGCCAAATGAGCTAGCACCAGCTTCTAACTGGTTAACTTTTTTGTTACCGCATCGGTGAGGTATTTAGTGTTAGGACTAATTACTTGTTGCACTCCCCATGTTAAAGGGATACTCTAGGCAACATGACCACCTAAGCTATTTTAGGTGGTCATGATGCCCGGAGTATCCCGCCCTCTGTCCCCCCTCCCTCCGCTCAGCCGATCTGCAGAAAAGGCTGAAAACAGCTGAGAGAGGCGGAGAAGTTTACTCCGCCCTCCCAGCTGTCAGTCAGCAGAGCGGGAATCATATTTCCCGCTTCTGCCGACTTTTGCCGAGTAGGAGACGTCATCGCGCTTTCAGCGCGATGACGTCTCCTACTCCCCCGCAGAAGCTGGCGGCTCCCTCTGAGGGTTAGTGTTGCGCGCATCCTCTTGCGCGCAACACTAATCCTCAGAGGGAGCCGGGAGGAAGCCTGCCGATTGGCTGGCTTATGTGAGAGGCGCGCATGCGCGCTTCTCACGTAAACCAGAAGCCAAGACGCAGCAAGAAGAAGGACGGGAGCGGAAGAGGAGGGAGGTGAGTATAAAAAAAAAAAAAACGCCGCTGGAAACGAGGATTTTAAGGTAAGTATTGGTGTTACAAGAAAAAAAAAAAAAAGGAAGGTTTTATTAAGGGAATAGGGATAGGTTAGGAAAAAAAAACGGGGGGTGATTTTTTGTTGGAGTGTTCCTTTAAGTATAGAGAGTGTAAAGTACAGTAAGATTGTGCAAGCTAGCGCAATCACCTAGGCAGTAAGATTTTTTAACCCGTTAGCGTTAGGAATGTAATATGGGGTGCATGCGTTATTGGAGATGTTACATGATCGATATTCCCTGTGATGATGTTGCACACTTTGGGCCCTATTACATTCTTAACGCAAAAACGCACTCTAAACGCGTGTTTTTTTGCGCGAAGCGTTAAACGTTAACGCACGAAAATCACCGCTGGAATTACATTCCTCGGACATTTTTTCATTCGTCAGGAAATTGCGCTCGTAAAACCGACACGCAAAAATGCGCGCAGAGTACCATTGCGCGCAGAAATCAATGAGTGCAATGTCATTTTTAACGCGAGTCCGTCATTTTTGTGCAGACTGCGCACATCATTCGTTCATTTTGACGCGAGTCCGTCAATTTTGTGCGGACTGCGCATAACATTCGTACGTTTTGACGGAAAACAAGGTAGTGGCCGTCATTTTTGACGGATCTAGTAAAAAAAACGTGCGCATCGACGTTCTCCGTTGTGAATCCGCAGTTTGGTTCGGTCAGGTTGTTACAATTTGCCGTTACCACCACCAGCTTTTCAAAGACGTTAAAATTAACGTGCTGTGTGTTAAATTTTGTGCTAAGATTGTAATACCATGCGCGCACCAGCGCAAAAACGCATTTGCGCTCACAATGTTAAGTATAGGACGCGCAGTACATTACGTTCGCGCAGGTTCACCCGCGTTAGACGTTAACGCGCATTTTTTGCACTGACATTGTAATACGACATTCTGCGATAAGGGTTTTGCCTCTCACGTTAATGCGTTTTTGCGCACTCGTTAACGTTTGCGCAAAGAATGTAATAGAGCCCTTAAAGTAGGTAAATATTACTATTATATTATACAATGGAGTATATATTATTAATACTCATTCCCGTGAAGCCCTGTGGAGTAATATTGGGACTTTTACGACAGATGGGTAGGCTCTAAACCAGGGATGTTCAACCATGGCCCTCTAGATGTTTTGGAATTACACCTACCGTCACCGTGATGCTCAGTCACTCAATAGTCTGGCTGTGCCTCATGGAAGATGTAGTTCCAGAACATCGTGAGGGTCAAGGTTGAAGACCCCTGCCCTAAACTACCCATAGGCGTAGCAACTAAAGCAAAGGGCTCTACAAAGTGTGAGTTTTTAGTGCATCAATATAATACTACCATTAAATACATTTTCTGCAGTATTGCGCCATGTCCTCTGTTATTGTTTTGTTTTGTCTAGACTTGTGCACCGATTTTTTTTTCGGTTCGATTCGGTTCGGTTTGGTTCGTTCGGATTTTGTAAATTTTCTGTTCGGCTCGTTTCGGCCAATTTCCGTTTCGGTTCGGTTCGTTTCGGTTCGTTTTTCGTATCGACTTTTTTTTCGTGATTTCAGAAATGTTGTTTTTTTCGGAACGTCTGTTCTCCTCGTTTCAAAGTGTCTATTCGTTTTGACGTAAACTAATGTTTTTTCGGATCCGATATTTTTGTCACTACGATACGATACGATTTCTCATGTTTTACAAGACGGATACATTGAGATTTCTCATGTTCTCCAGGAAGGATACATTGAGATTTCTCTGGTTTTACAAGAAGGATACATTGAGATTTCTCATGTTTTACAAGAAGGATGCATTGAGATTTCTCATGTTTTACAAGAAGGATACATTGAGATTTCTCATGTTTTCCGGGAAGGATACATTGAGATTTCTCATGTTTTACCAGGCTACACTGAGATTTCTCAAGTTTTACAAGAAGGATACATTGAGATTTCTCTAGTTTTACAAGAAGGATACATTGAGATTTCTCTGGTTTCCCAGGAAGGATACATTGAGATTTCTCATGTTTTACAAGAAGGATACATTGAGATTTCTTTGGTTTTACAAGAAGGATACATTGAGATTTCTCATGTTTTACAAGAAGGATACATTGAGATTTCTCTGGTTTTACAAGAAGGATACATTGAGATTTCTCTGGTTTTCCGGGAAGGATACATTGAGATTTCTCTGGTTTTACAAGAAGGATACATTGAGATTTCTCATGTTTTACAAGAAGGATACATTTAGATTTCTCTGCTTTCCCAGGAAGGATACATTGAGATTTCTCATGTTTTACAAAAAGGATACATTGAGATTTCTCTAGTTTTACCAGAAGTATACATTGAGATTTCTCTGCTTTCCCGGGAAGGATACATTGAGATTTCTCTGCTTTCCCAGGAAGGATAGATTGAGATTTCTCATGTTTTACAAGAAGGATACATTGAGATTTCTCATGTTTTACAAGAAGGATACATTGAGATGGGAATGATACAAAATTACAGAATCAGCGATATAACTGAAAAATACGATGTCCGAAATTACTGAAATGGAGCCGAAATCACGAATGGAACAAAAATGATTTTCGATTTTATACATTTCTAGTCCATTCGAAAATTCTGAAAAGTTTTCGTTTCGGCTCAGAAATTTGTTCGGATCTGCCATTTTTGGATCCGGAAATTTTCGGAAAAACGTCCGAATCCGAATGCACGAATCGGGAAATTTCGTGAAAATTCCGAAATTCTGAAACCCGAAACGCACATCCCTAGTTTTGTCTCTTGGGCTCATAAAGCAACATTAGGTACTGCTGGAATGTATTGGAGGGACATATGTTGGGACTGGGTCCTGCTGATATTGATGTCAGCTGTACACGATCTGCTTGCTTGAGTGACATAGGCACACTGTGCCTTTTTCTTCCTATAATTTATGTATTGGTGTAGGGAGGACCATCTGTTTAGGTATTTCGTGATAGTGATCGCTCGAAACACCTTTTTTGTTGAACGCCACATTTTTTGGGGAAGAATTCTATAAATTTTATTCTAGAAATATATATATTTTTAATAACCTTAACTCTAGCTGTAACCCTAACCCTAAAAGTAACCCAAACCCTAAGCCCAATAAGTACAAATAGTAACTTAACCTTGATTATAAAGTCCTAGCCCTAACCCCGACAGTAACCCTATCAGGGATATTCAGAGAGACATTTCAGTGCTCTCCCGTTCGCTGAAATTCTGTAAGTTCGATTTGCCGACCCTGCAGTGAATTCAGCATTCAACGCAGGATCCCCAAAGTGCAGCAAACTGACCCGCCAAACGGATAAAAAAAAACGGTGAATGGATAAAAAAAAAACGCTGGAAAAAAAGCTAAATTGATCCGAAAACTGTTGAAAACCCACCGAATGCATCAGACGATTCGCCGCAAAACCTTCGAATCGTTCTGAAAAAAGCCAACAACCCGCCGAACATACCGCCGAACAGCTGCCGGAGAAAGCCGATAAGCCTTCGAACAAGGGTTAAATAGAACAAAAAACACTGCAGCTTTCAAAAGGCTTTTTTAAAATAACTACTGCATGAAAATGCCTGGAAATAATATATGAGGGCCTGGGGAAAATAATAAAAAGGTCTGTTACTGGAAAAAAAAACAACGATTTAAAAAAAATCGGAAAAAAAAATTAGCCAAAACAAATCGTTCAAAATAAATAAATAAAGAGACATTTTCCTGCAAATGAAAAGAATAAACAGTTGAATAAATAGTTAAGAAAAACGTGGTATTTTTTTACATTGAAACCTATGGGATTCGCCTGTCGAATGAAACCACCGAAAACCTGGACATTTCACTGACATTTCAGTGCAGTTCGGCGCCTCTGAATAAATCAACCATTACTACTTTATGGGGAGCTCACTGCCGCCAAAGATCACCATATTTAGCTGGAAATTCGCCAATATTTGGCAAACTGCTTGCTCTCTGAATACCGAATGGCCCCGAAATGTCACCATACGGGGAAATTCACTGTTCGGAGCAGTTTCGTGCCCAACTTGGTGCTCTTTGAAAACCCTGTATGTCTGAAACAAACACAAATAGATATCGCTAATAACAAAACCTAACCCTAAATATCGATAGCTTTCCATGCGATACCGTATTGAGAGAATGGTTTTATAATTCTAACAAGGATATTAAATATTTCTTGAGTTTTTCTATTTTTGCATCAACAATTATCTCAAACCCTCAAAGTCATCTGTTGAGCTGTCCAGTAAGGCCGGCGTCAGACGAACGCAGTGATCACGTCCATGTTGCCGCACAGTTTAACGTCCGGCGTAGCATAGAATCATGAGCAATAGAGACCCACACACGAAGTACGTGCGCAAAACGCACGTGGCAAACGGACGCAAGTTAGGCAAGAACGTAAAACAGCTAGACGGACGCGCAGAGTGCACCACGTCCGCGTAGCGTTCTGTGTGCGTGATGACATGAAGTCAGACGGACCGCATTTGCGACATCCAGCACCTTGACGCACAAAATGCCTTTTTATATCATGTACCAATTTTTATCATTTTTCAAATTAATTTTGTTTCCCATAACTCCCTTTTTTTTCTTCATCCGTCAAGAAAAATGGACCGTGCGGTGTCTACAGTATCCTCCGTCAGTACGTCTGTCCGTTATGCACAGACACAGAGTGCGCTCACACTGTGTTCATCTGACCCTACCCTTAATGTAGGGATCTATTGAGGACACCGTGACAATTTCACGCACACCTGCTTCCTTTCTCACAGATATATTGCTTTCCTTCTATGACTTAAACCAGAATATGATATTTAAAGCTTGTCCTGCACAGGTATGCATTCTGAGCGTGACACTTCTTAGTGTTGGGTCAGTGTTCCTCATAGCAGATCTCTGTATTCATCTTCTCCGTATTCACCCTGTCGGATTCATTTTGCTTGCACATCTTATTGTTTTGTAAATCTATTTTCATGCATAGCAATGGACTCAACATAATTGTGTTAATGCTGCTGGTTTAAAAAAAAAATTCCCGAAAAAATTCCCAAAAATGCCTAAAAGATCCTAAAAAAATCAATAAACAAAGAGACTTTTTACTGCAGAATAACATAATAAACGGTTTATTAGATGTTGGATAAAAACTGGAATGTTTTTAACATTGAAGTCTATGGAATTCGCATGAATAAACCTGCCGAATGGAACCACCGAAAAGCAGGTCACTTCAGCAACTTTTCACTGTGTTCGGTGTCTCTGAATAGATCAACCATTGCTTCTCTATGGGGGATTTCATTGCCTTCGAACAGGCACCATGCTTGCTGACAGTTCGCCAAAATGTGGCAAACTGCCTGCTCTCTGAATAGCCTAATGGCCCTGAAATGGCACCGTATGGGGAAATTCCCTGTTCGGTGACATTTTTTTGGCTAGATCGGCTCTCTCTGAATAACCCCTACTGTCAGGAACCAGTGGTCTTTTGGAAAATCATTTTAATTACAATAAATATTTGGCTACACTCCCAATGTATTATTTTCTGAAGTAACCTATTGGGCCTGGAGATGTCGCCATCTGCTGGCCAAATGGAATTACTGCAGTTCTGAGGTCCATGCATTTTAATCTGGGGAAAGTCCATTCAGACACATTCCCCAGCTGGTTTTAAAAAGTGTTAGCATCACGGGCATCATGGGGTCACCTTCTGGAGTCCAAATGTAGATAAAAAATTTTTTGCAACAAACAAATTTGATTGTGGTTACACAGCATGGTTTTAGATCATGTTCTTATGATCTCAGTCTGCTGTGTCTGCTACTGCTGATCGTATGTACACTATCACAGTATTGAAGAGGTATCTGACCTTGTGTAACTTCCCCAGTTAATGCTAAAACTGTTATAATGAGAAAATCACTGCAACAACATCTTCGTTAGAAAAGGATAGCTGTTGTCTTATACTCCATATTTTATTTTCATTGTTCTCATATATTTATTATTATTATTTTTTATTATAATTTTTTCCAGCACCGTTTAATTTTTAGTGTTAAATTTTTTGTTAATGGCATGCAATACTGTCACTGCATTGCTTTTATCACCCATATGGTACTTTTCAAAAGCCCTTTCTAAAGCCTTTTATTATTAATCTATCCTTTGGCCCCCGCATCGAAAAACTCTCATATAAACGTTACCCTAAACTAGGTGCCCTGTACAGAAACAAATCCTGCCTGAGCTTCGCGGTATGAAAGCAGATTGTACAACAAATTCTTTTGCCGGCTATTGAATATGGAGATGTAGTGTATGCATCTGCCCCTCAAACACACCTTCATAAACTTACTACATTGTATAACTCATGCTGCCGATTTGTGCTACAATGACCCACCATTGTGATACGTTAAAAGAGCTAAACTGACCGTCGCTGGAATCTAGACGCACCCTTCACCTTTCCAACCTGGTGTTTAAGAGCTTTTCTGGGAAGCTACCACCCTAACTGAATAGGCTGTTTCTCCCAGCAGGTCCCTCATTCTATAACCTCCGATCCAGGACCTTCACCTTACTTACAATACCACAATACAAAAAGAAAGTGTCTCGATCCTCATTTTCCTACAGAGCACCACAATTATGGAATAACCTCCCAGATGCCATCAAAACTTCCCCCAGTCTAAGCTCTCACTCAAGAGATCTCTATTAACATACCTCAATACAGAATGCACCTGTAAACATGTAACATAGTGACTATATACAGAATGCACCTGTAAACATGTAACATAGTGACTATATACAGAATGCACCGGTAAACAAGTAACATAGTGACTATATACAGAATGCGCCTGTAAACATGTAACATAGTGACTATATACAGAATGCACCTGTAAACATGTAACATAGTGACTACATACAGAATGCACCTGTAAACATGTAACAGAGTGACTATATACAGAATGCACCTGTAAACTAGGGATGTGCGTTTCGGGTTTCGGAATTTCGGAATGTTCACTAAATTTCCCGATTCGTCTTTTCGGATGCGGCCGATTTTCCGAAAATTTTTAGATCCGAAAACGGCAGATCCGAAAAGTTTTCCGAGCCGAAACTAAATATTTTCGGAATTTTCGAATGGACTTGAAATGTGTCAAATCGAAATTTATTGCTTTGAAATGAGGAGAACAGACGTTCCGAAAAAACGAAAATTTCCAAAATCACGAAAAGTCGATACAAAAAACGAGCAAAGTGACACGAAAATACGAAAAATGGTCGATATTCCAAAAACATGTACAATTCCGAAAAACGAAAATTTCCGAAATCACGAAAAGTCGATACAAAAAACGAGCTAAGTGACACGAAAATACGAAAAATGGTCGATATTCCGAAAAAAAAATGTACACGAAAAACGAGTCGAGCCGAACCGAATCAAAACAGAAATCGGTCGAAACGAGCCGAATCGAAAAGTTTAAACATCCGAAAAATCGAACCGAATCGCACCGAAAAAAAAAATCGGTGCACAAGCCTACTGTAAACATGTAACAAAGTGACTATATACAGAATGCACCTGTAAACATGTAACATAGTGACTATATACAGAATGCAACTGTAAACATGTAACATAGTGACTATATACAGAATGCACCTGTAAACATGGAACATAGTGACTATATACAGAATGCACCTGTAAACATGTAACACAGTGACTATATACATAATGCACCTGTAAACATGTAACATAGTGACTATATACAGAATGCACCTGTAAACATGGAACACAGTGACTATATACAGAATGCACCTGTAAACATGGAACATAGCGACTATATACAGAATGCACCTGTAAACATGTAACATAGTGACTATATACAGAATGCACCTGTAAACATGGAACATAGCGACTATATACAGAATGCACCTGTAAACATGGAACACAGTGACTATATACAGAATGCACCTGTAAACATGGAACATAGTGACTATATACAGAATGCGGAAAAAAGGTGTCATCTGCGCTCGTTTCTATGTGTTCCATGTACAACAAAACTGAGGTTTTTGTTTGTTTCAATGGCCATTGCAACGTAAGCTCACTCGCCACTTCACGGCACCTCTTTACAGAGTGAGTACCTAACAATTGTAACCAAAAGGCCGCTCTACTGAGCAGCTCCAAGCCCCTCCTGCTGTTACTCCTGGCAGTTGCTGCCGCTCCGGTGAGTATGGGCGCGACGCCATTTTTTCTGTATTTATGTATATCATGCTTGTAACACCAGTCCGTCGTTCTGCAGCTGTTCCTCTTTCCATGTTTTTGTTTTTAATCCCAAATGGGAAGTGTTTGGTGCATGTATAAATAAAACCCACCATCTCTGCCTCTCCTTGGCTGAAATGCAGCAGGAGGGGCTTGGAGCTGCTCAGTAGAGCGGCCTTTTGGTTACAATTGTTAGGTACTCACTCTGTAAAGAGGTGCCGTGAAGTGGCGCGAGTGAGCTTACGTTGCAATGGCCATTGAAACAAACAAAAACCTCAGTTTTGTTGTACATGGAACACATAGAAACGAGCGCAGATGACACCTTTTTTCCTTGTTATGTTTTATACATTAACTGGGCTGTTACTCCTGGCAGTTGCTGCCGCTCCGGTGAGTATGGGCACGACGCCATTTTTTATGTATTTATGTATATACAGAATGCACCTGTAAACATGTAACATAGTGACTATATACAGAATGCACCTGTAAACATGTAACAGTGACTATATACAGAATGCACCTGTAAACATGTAACTTAGTGACTATATACAGAATGCACCTGTAAACATGTAACACAGTGACTATATACAGAATGCACCTGTAAACATGTAACAGTGACTATATACAGAATGCACCTGTAAACATGTAACTTAGTGACTATATTTCCTACATATTTATTTTCTGTGTTAATCTGTATATTTGTGTTTTGTTTTTAATATCTTGCATTCTATTACTCTGTATTTCTCTAACGACTGTAAAATTTCAATGTTCTTGAACCCAGAACTTACTTGAAAATGAGAGAAATCTCAATGTAGTATTCCTGGTAAAATACTTTGCAAATAAATAAATTTAAACTCTTCGTATTTGAAATTCTCAGAAAATCTGAAAGCTATTATTTGACTTCCATTTTTACTTTGAAATTTTTAGCACTCTTGTTTTGGGTGATATGAGTTTGTTTTATTTACTGTAGTCTTATACTGCTGGTATTTCAGTTTTTTATTCTTGTCCCGTTGTGAACATTTTTTATTGCTGCCGCCCTCCCATTTCTCTGTTTTTTTTTTACTTTATTACTTCACTGGTTCAAATCGTAATCCCCACTAATCTTTATTTTTCTCACCTCCCCCTCAAAGCTTCCCTTGAACACATTGGGAATAATTTTCCCTGTGTATTTCTCTGTAACATGGTAGGCTTCACAAACTCAAAAGAAGAGGTAATCCTAGCATTGAGGCACGTCGCACATCGAAGGCTCCTGGTCTCGATTGCATCACTAATTTCAGAGTCCCTAACGGCACCTGGAACTCACTTTAGCTCCGCTGCTCTTTGGGATGTTCATTAAAATGAGACTCATTGTCTGCCCAGTTGCTTCTAACCCCTTTAAAAGTCATTTACTGTCTTGATGTTGGATTCAGCTGGAGTCATGTGAAGAACTTTGGAAGAATCCAATAAGGATCTTAGACCAATGGAACTAAACTTTATTTCTGAAAAAATGGTCTTTCACTATTTGACAGTCTGATATTTGTTTTAAGTTGAGCTGTATCTTGTCACGTTTACCTGTGACCCTTGAACGCAGAGGAAACCAAACACAAAGGAAAAATCCTAATAACGGTCCTTAAAATGGCTGGGTTAAAAAACTAATGGAAGGAGGAAAGGGTATATGGGGGTATAAGGGTTTAAGATCCAAAATACAAGCCTAGATCTGGAAATACAAAGGTCAGTCATCCTAAATGGTAAAACTAGCCAAGAGTAAAGACAGGAGAGGTCAGCAACTCCAATAATTCACAATCCGGTTCGGTACACAGTAAGACAGTAGAGGAATATATACAGTCATGGCCGAAATTGTTGGCACCCCAGACATTTTTCCAGAAAATCAAGTATTTCTCACAGATTAGTATTGCAGTAAGACATGTTTTGCTATACACATGTTTATTCCCTTTGTGTGTATTGGAACAAAACAAAAAAAGGGAGGAAAAAAGCAAATTGGACATAATGTCACACAAAACTCCAAAAATGGGCTGGACAAAATTCTTGGCACCCTTAACTTAATATTTGGTTGCACACCCTTTGGAAAAAATAACTGAAATCAGTCGCTTCCTATAACCATCAATAAGCTTCTTACACCTCTCACCCGGAATTTTGGACCACTCTTTCTTTGCAAACTGCTCCAGGTCTCTCTTATTGGAAGGGCGCCTTTTCCCAACAGCAATTTTAAGATCTCTCCACAGGTGTTCAATGGGATTTAGATCTAGACTCATTGCTGGCCACTTCAGAACTCTCCAGCACTTTGTTGTCATCCATTTCTGGGTGCTTTTTGATGTATGTTTGTGGTCATTGTCCTGCTGGAAGACCCAAGATCTCGGATGCAAACCCAGCTTTCTGACACTGGGCTCTACAGTGCGACCCAAAATCCTTTGGTAATCCTCAGATTTCATGATGCCTTGCACACATTCAAGGCACCCAGTGTCAGAGGCAGCAAAACAACCCCATAACATCATTGAACCTCCACCATATTTCACTGTAGGTACTGTGTTCTTTTCTTTGTAGGCCTCATTCCATTTTCGGTAAACAGTAGAATGATGTGCTTTGCCAAAAAGCTCTATCTCGGTCTCATCTGTCCACAAGACGTTTTCCCACAAGGATTTTGGCTTACTCAAGTACATTTTGGCAAACTGTAGTCTTGCTTTTTTAGGTCTCTGTGTCAGCAGTGGGGTCTTCCTGGGTCTCCTGCCATAGCGTTTCATTTCATTGAAATATCGACGGATAGTTCGCGCTGACACTGATGCTCCCTGAGCCTGCAGGACAGCTTGAATTTCTTTGGAACTTGTTTGGGGGTTCTTATCCACCATCCGGACTATCCTGCTTTGCAACCTTTCAACAATTTTTCTCTTCCGTCCACCCACAGAGAGATTAGCTACAGTGCTATGGGTTGCAAACTTCTTGATAATGTTGCGCACTGTGGACAAAGGAAAATCTAGATCTCTGGAGATGGACTTGTAACCTTGAGATTGTTGATATTTTCCCACAATTTTGGTTCTCAAGTCCTCAGACAGTTCTCTTCACCTCTTTCTGTTGTCCATGGTTAGTGTGGCACACACAGACACACAATGCAAAGACTAAGTGAACTTCTCTCCTTTTTATCTGCTTTCATGATTTGTGATTTTTATATTGCCCACACCTGTTACTTGCCCCAGGTGAGTTTACAGGAGCATCACATGCTTGAAACAATCTTATTTATCCACACTTTTGAAAGGGTGCCAATAATTTTGTCCAGACCATTTTTGGAGTTTTGTGTGACATTATGTCCAATTTGCTTTTTTTCCTCCCTTTTTTGTTTTGTTCCAATACACACAAAGGGAATAAACATGTGTATAGCTAAACATGTGTTACTGCATTACTTTTCTGTGAGAAATACTTGATTTTCTGGAAAAATGTCTGGGGTGCCAACAATTTCGGCCATGACTGTATGAATGGCTCTTGGGTGAAATAACCACAACAGGGCACCACGAAACGTGCAGTTCAGACAAACATGGAACTAGATACTCTCTGATAGGTTAGCATAATTTTTCCACCTCTAGAATGTTCTGGGATGATGCCAATTGAATGGCGCAAGAGACGCGTTCGCAGGTGATACATCTACTTTCGCCTACTAGTTCCCCAAAATCATCTCACCCATCCACTGTTTGACTGTGGCACCACCAGAATGACATTGAAGTAAAATATTATCTTGGTGCCCTTCTTCTAGAACTTGCGAGTTTCAGCATCTCATTTACCAGATCTTGTGCAATGGCGTCCTACTCGTTGCAGTAGCGCAAGGGTTCAAAATGCCTCGTGCTACTACCCATTCGCACTAACTGGTTACCAGTAGAGATAAATCAGCTAGCTAGAATTCACCAATTGCCACTTCTAATGGAATAGGGTCCACCATATTTAATGACTCCAATTTTGGATTGAGATCAAAACACGCAGTTGACCACATCCTTTGGCCATTTAGCGTTGAAGGTCAAATGGTGGAATTAACTAGATAACGAGAATGACTTTAACCCTGCACTTCCAGAATATATAACATGCTCCGTGAAATGCCTAAATCTCAAACAGCTACATCCAAACAGCTACCCCTAACGCAAACCATAATGCTAAAAAGACAGTTGCGTTTTTGGTCATTTTTATGCTTATTCGGAATGATATGTTTGTGATTGAATCTCATACCTTCTTAAGCACGCTTAGATTGTTTCTGTGTTCCTGGCCTGATCTTTCATTTTCTATATCTTAATTCCCAGTACGACAGCTGGGTAACTCACCATCCTGTTCGATTACTTTGCAGGGAAATATTGTTGTATTTTACAGCTGGTGTAAACTGTGAGAGACCTCTGACATGTAACACCCTTGCGCACGAAACGCGGAATCAACACATTTTACATTTCCTGTGCTTTTTCCGCGAGATCACTGTGCCCAACAACATATGGAATCCTCTGTGATTCTATTTCCATAATAGAATACCCTCGAACGGAAGCAGAAAACCATCGAATTCGGGGGTCTGCATTCGCATAGCAACGACGAGCATCATCTGAGAAGTGGCGACGTCCAACTCCGGGTCACACGCGATTACTTAATCCTTTTCCGCCATCGATGTGAGATTTTTTTGGGGAGGTTTTCTTTTGTTGTTTTCTTTGTGAAACGGATTCAGTTTCCCTGGACACAAATAGTTAATTTGCTCTATGTTTTGTTAAAGAAAAGGAAGACTGTCACCCTGTCATTTTAGAGTCTGACACTAAGCTTGTCAAAAGAGACAGCTGTTAAACTGAATTATTGTTGACACGAACCGAAATGGCTCTTGCCAGATGTAGAGGACATCTGCGGCAATGAAGTGGCACAGGGTGTATTATACAATGTGGTTCTGCTGGTGTTTGAAAAGAATGTTCACAGCGTTTTAAGGGGAAAAAATTGACTTAAGATTGCACCGAGTCAATGAAAAACACATACGTGCTGCAGGTTCTCTTCCTTTTTTTTTCTTCTTTATTCTCTCTCTCTTTTCCCTGGTATTGCATTACGTTCCGATTCCACCGCAAACAATGCAGATCCTTGTACACACAGAAATGAATTCCCTATCGTGGATTAGATTAAAATAAAACGCGTTCTGCCCGGCACAACAATTGTTCCGTATACAAAATAGCAAAGCCCATTAAGATTCTAAATAGTGTTTTTTTTTTTTTCTTGTTTTTCTTTTTTACCCTTATATACATTTCGAGGAATTTCTGACAAAGAGGCTTCCGGTAGGCAGCCCGAGCCTTGAGAAAATAAAATAAAAATGGAAATACGCACATAAGAAATATCTTTTCATTTGTTTCCTGGTATTTTAACAAGATTTGCATAAGCCACATTAAGGCACCAAATTCATTTTCTGGAAGTAGGAAAATACGATGAATATTTTATCATTCTCTGATTGAATTAGCTTTGGGCAAGTCACGGGATTTCGCGGCGGCCCGCAGCATTTCGACGGTGTGTTATGGAGATTGGGACCTGGAGTATATATTGGTAAAATGCCATCTCACAACTGTTAAAGTATAGATTAATCCGATCTTGCAGGAACCAAAGCATGACCTTTCATCATTATAAATTGATTTTACCAGATGATATCACAAAAGAGGGAAGATCTTTGCAGTGGAATAATAGGATTGCATGAAACGAGGAAACTATTCCATTCACGGAATTATTATTTTTTTGTACGAATATTAACATATCTGTGTCTGAGATATTATGCAAAAGAGTTTGTGTTGACACAATCCTGTAAGTATGTGACACCATGAAGATACTTGATGTCAATGAAGCCAGTTTATAAAGAAGGCATTAACTAGGCCATCCGTGTGAAGACACTTCAGCTGTAAGGTCAATATCAGTATTTTGGTTTCATATCATGCTTGGTTATTATACACTGCCTGGCCAGAAAATACACTGTAATATTTGGTTATCGTACCTTTTGCTGTGATTGCGGCACGTATTCACGCGGGATCGTTTGGATAAGCTCATGCAATGTCACAGCATTTATTCGCGTCCAGAGTCACCTTAATTTGTGGCCAAGATCTTGTATTGATGATGGGAGAGTCATGGCACTGCGTAAAGTCTTCTCCAGCACATTATCCCAAAGATTCTCAATGGGGTTAAAGTCTGGACTGTGCGGTGGCCAATCCATGTGTGAAAATGATGTCTCATTCATGCTCCCTGAACCACTCTTGCACAATTTCAGCCCGATGAATCCTGGCATTGCCATCTTGGAATATGCCTGCTGTGCCATCAGGGGATAAAAAAAAACATTGATGGAAAAATCTGCTCATTCAGTATAGTCCGGGAGTCACATGACCTCATTTTTTTGCAGCTGAAACATATTAATCACTGAGTAATTATCCAATGGAAGGCTTACTTATTTGCTTAGTTAAATCCAGGTGGTGACTGTTTTTTGGCCAGGCAGTGTAAAAGGTATGTTGTAGCTTGAGGATAAATAAAGACTATGGGCTATATTACATTGTGGCCGCTAAAACGGTTACACTAAGATGGAAAACCTGCGCCTACAGGTTTCCCCTTAGTGTCCCATTTTAGCTCCATATTATGAGGCAGGCGCTTCAGCAGCCTGCCCCATAACACAGCGCTAAGCCCTTGGATGCTTGAGGCAGTGCCACCGCGAGTATCCACTCCTAGTGTCCATAGTACGCCTTGGAGGCTTGTGCTGCAGGTCTGCGGAGTGATCGCTGATCGTGGAGGAAGACTGAGGAGTCTCACTCTGCTCCCGGTTGGGCAGAAGTGCCGGATCGGTCTACTGTTAGTGCCGCGGGATGAGAGGTGAGTATCTTATTTTTGGGGGGTTTACAGCTGGTGCTGACTGATTCCACAGAAGAGATATCAGTTACAGTAGCTCCAGCTTCTAGATGTGGTTAACTTTTCAGATAAACTGCAGCGTGGCATAATTAGCATTAGGACTTTGTAATCTTTGTAATTTTTAATCCGTTAGCATTCGGAATGTAATATGGGGGTCCTGCTCTAGTGCCACTTACCCTGACATTAACGCTCCATGGCTTGTTAGCGTTAAGCATTAACAGTTAGCGTTAAGATTGTAATATATATGCTGCCCTATCATGGGCAGATACCAGTCTACTTTTTCCAACCCTGTTAGTCTTATTGCAATATTTGGCTCTTCCCTCTTACCACTGGGTCCACCAATTTCTTGCAGTTAACAATCATTGAAATAGTCAGACCTACTCAGTGAATGGCCATCTTGCATGTGCGCTGTGTGGAAGAAGAATGCAATAAAAGATGGACAGTGAAAGTATGAAATTGTTTCCTGAAGAAGTCGATGATTAGATGAAACACGTAGTATAGATTTTTTTAATCTGTAGATTGTATTTGTCAGTACAATAAATCATATTTTACCTATAGCCTACTCCCCCTTTTTTAATTCCCTGGAGACAGCGGAACCAGTGTATGCCGGGATGTCAACAAGGAATCTGGGCGATTCCTGAGGATACGTATATAGTGTTGAGATCGGGGGAAAATACCACTGATATATCTGAAGTGCCTTAAGATTTACTACTTCTTGTGAGTGTATTTGAGGGTCCAATTACCACTCATGTTTACATTCAGATGCGTGCCATGTGGAGTTGTATGTTTTTGCTTTGTCTCTTCAGTTCCCCCTCTTTCATTTTATATATAGGCCCCAAAATAATCATGGGTAAGCAACATGTTGAAATTGGTTAGCAGCTTTGCAGTGAACATCATTATATGATGACCTTCAAACAGGCCCAAACTGGCCATTGGGCAAACCAGGCAAAAGTATTTTGAGTCGCTTAGGACAGGAGCTACAGGCTGCCCGGGGAGCTCAAAGAATCTCCTCAAACAACCCATGCAGAGGAGAAATATATTTTTGATGGGAAAATCAAAGGCTCTTTCCACTTAACCCCCTTCTTTGCTCTTCTCCTGCAATCAAGGGGCATTGCCATTGATCAACCATGTTACACTGCTCAACTCCTCCGATACAAAAAGCATAACAGTTTCTCGTATTTCATGAAATGTGTGAGTTGTGTGTTTTGATCCATGCAATTTGCCAAACAATTCTGACCTTTGCCCTTTGCTTCGTCTCCACTCACAAGCCATTATGCGTAGAGCAAAATACGATCCATCGACTTTTTAACATCCTATAAGTATATAAGTATAATATAGTTAGAGAACCAAACCAACAAAATTGGAGGCATATGTTATATTACTTTCCATGTCCTTAAAATCAATCGATGCAGCCTAAAACATAGGATAGGCTTTTTTTTAACAGTGAGAACAACAAAGCTGTGGAATTCTCTGCCTGTTGAGGTGGTTGGGTCAGAGTCTGTGCAGACTTTTAGACAATGACTGTATGAATTCCAGCAGAAACATAATATAAAGGGTTATAATATGCAATATGTGGGTAAAAACTGTTTGATCCAAGAAGAAATCTGATGCCATTCTGGGGTCAAGAAGGAATTTTTTCCTGGTTTGTTACATATTTGGCAAGAGCTTCAGACTGGGGGGTTTTGCTTTCTTTTGGATCAACAGCAGTAGGTGATGTGTGAAAGGCTGAACTCGATGGACACACGTCTTTTTGCAGCCACTTACTCCATCCATTGGGATTGAGATGGGCTTTAATAGAAATCTCCACTGGATGCATGCCACTCGCCTATATACAGTTTTAAAGCTACTAACCATAAAGAAAATGAACAACAAAATGGAAGTAAGACGTTCTAGATGTCTACATTATAAGTCCCAAGTAAGGACATCTTTCAGAAAATGTAGTTATTATCGACGGCGTAAAGGAAGAAGAAAATATATACTGGCATTCATTCTTCTAGAGATGCCAACACCCAACCCACCTCCCATTATGATTTCATTCTCTCTGCCAAATATTGACTGCTGAGCAGATGCAGAGTAAGATATTTTGCTAAGCTCATCATCACTTCATAGTACCCTGAGATGGAAGGTACCGTCTGCTGCCTTGGTACGTTTGCGACGTCAATCAGCCTATATAGACTGCAAAGTAGCTACAGTCCAGCCCCAGATGGAGATCAGCAAGAAGTGGACCAGGAATGATTGAAAGGGGATGTGCCGTTTAATATTAAATTTAAATGTATAAAAATATGTTTCTGAATGTCCGTATGGTGTTTTTAACTTAAACAATTACGAATTTTTAGCAGGCCACGTCAAAGTCACATTGTATTTATTCACGAGCACCTATCTGATGTCCCTTTTGCAACAATTATAAACCCGTGTAGCATGTTTTATAACTAGTATAGAATACTAAGGCTAGGGTCAGACGAACGCATTTTTCGCGTTGTCCGTGAAAAAGTGCGTTCGAACGAATGGACGTATTTTTTCACGGAATACGCGATAGCGGTCATACGATGCGCATTTTCGTCCGTGATTTTGTACGGATCATCAATAAAACCCTTTTTGCGTCTGGACGTTATGTTGGCCGGACGTGTGCAGCGTCTGACGTCTCCCAATCACGCAAACACGCCGCTAGCGGCCGCTGCGCACTCTGTACGTCAGTAGTAGCGGTTTGACGTTCTCGAAAAAATGCGTTAGTTTGCCACTTGCGTTGCCCGGACGAACTTTCGTGCGGCCGTTCGTCGTATGTTCCCCGACATTGGACGTCATTTGCTGCTAGCACGGCCGTGATTTCGTGCGGCTAAACGCACGTTAAAACTGCTTTCGTCTGACCTTAGCCTAAAGTGTGCTTGGACACACAGGAAATATATTATTGAGGGAAGCTGACCTTTATTTATTTATTTATTAAGTATTTTACCAGGAAGGATACATTGAGATTCCTCTCGTTTTCAAGTATGTCCTTTCACGTGTAACTGTGGTCATCCAAAGTGATGGATGGGCAAAATACTTTTGCAGGGTTATTCAAAGACAGACAAATTTGCTCCGAAATTGCACTGAATGGTAATTTTCCCCGTACGGTGCAATTTCCTGGCCATTCCGCTACTCAAAAAGCCGACAGTTCGCCAAATATTCATGAATTGCCAGTGAAATATGGTGATCTTCGGCAGCAGTAAAATCCCCATAGAGAAGTAATGATTAATCTATTCTGAGACAACGAACAGCAACGAAATGTCAGAGAAATGTCTTGATGTTCGGTGGTTTCATACAGCAAGTTTAATCAGGGGAATCCCATAGAATCAGGGCATTTCACTGACACTTCAGTGCTGTTCGGCGTTCTGTGAATAGATTAAACATTAATTCTCTATGGGACAATTTCACGAATTTCCTCAAATTGCGATGATCTGCGGCGAACTGCACTGTATTTCGCTGTCAATTCGCCAGTATTTGGCAAAGTGACAGCTTTATGAATAGCATAACTGCCGAGAAATTGCACCATATGGTGAGGTTCACTGTTCGGTTTAATTCGTTGGCAAGTTTAGCTCTTATTGAATAACTCTTTAAGTCTTAAGGGGTTATTCAAAGAGCGCCGAATTGGCCACCGAATTGCACGAACGATAAATTTCCTCGTGTAATGCAATTTCGTGCCAATTGGGCTATTCAAAAGCTAGCAATTTGCCAAATATTGGCAAATTGCCAGCGAAATACGGTGCAATTCGGTGGCAGTGAAATTACCAACAGAGAATTAACGGTTAATCTATTCAGAGAACACCGAACAGCTGTGAAAAATTGGCGAAATGCCCAGGATTTCGGTGGTTTCATTCGACAGCTTTACAGAAATCCCATAGGTTCCCCCGTTTTTATAATTTTTTTAAACAACCGTTTATTCTTTTCATTTGCAGCAAAAAGTCTCATTACTAAATTTATTTTTTAGAACTTCTTAGGCCTTTTTTTTCGGGACAAATATTTTTTTTGTATGAAACCAAGAGAAACTAATTTTTTAGCCATGCACACCTCTAATCTCCACTCTATGTGGTGTGCCAGAGTCTGACTTTTTCGACTATATGTTAGGTGGCCAAATGGAACCTTGATCTGCATAACAGATTTTGGACAGACCTTGGGTGCCCGAAGTGCGCCTTTAAGGGGGGGTACTGTCACGATTCCAGCCCTGACCCCTATGAGCTGATTCGGGCTGACTCTTAGACTTGCCTTACCCTTCCTGCATTCCAGTCTGGTAGTTTCTTGTTACTATCAGTTCTCCTCAGGATCACCTGTTCTTCTTAGCACTTAACCAACTCCCAATTTAAGAGTGTTTCTTCCACGGTGCTATGCTCTTTCATTGAGTCTCAACCCTGATTGTTATTCTGCCTAGTCCTTTCTTCAGTGTGCTCCTTGCCTTTGGTTCATTGCTTATTTTGGTTCCCTGTTGCCTTTGCCTAGTATTTGTTTTATGTACCCTTGACTGGCCCTCTGTTTATTATTTCTTTTTCCACTTGTCCTTGCCTTATTTTCCTTTTGCCGCTACCTTTCTGCCTCTATGTGGACTATCCGTGTACTGACCTCAGCTAGTTCTACTGATTATTCTTTGTGCCTTAACCCCTGGTGTGAGTATTAACCCCGTGTACTGACCTTTGGCTATCCATATAGTCTATGTTTGCGCCTTAACCCTTGCTGTTCTGCTTATATTCTCTGTACAGTACCTGGCTTTTGTTACTTACTCTGTTTTTGCATGAGTCTCTGCACTACCTTGCTTGTCTCTTCCTCGATAGATCTGGCCATTTCAAGGACCGGCCTGTTAGACTAGGTTTTCATTCTATTTGGTTGTTTGTGCAGCAGTCTCTTTCCAGCCAAGTGGTGTCTTCATTTTCTGCTTGTTTTTATTGTATTGTCTGTATTCAGCCAGTGGTGATTCCTGCCTTTTGAGCTTTTAACACCATATATGGATCCCACCTCGGCTCATGCAGAGTGCCACAATGACATTAATACGAATTTACACTAGGCCTTTGTTTTTTGGACAGGGGTGCTCAACCTTGCCCCCCGAGATGGTTTGGAACAAAGCTCTCTCAATCTAATGAGATCTGAGTATCATGGGAGATGTAGTGCCAAGATATCTGGAGGGCCATGGCTGAACACCTCTGTTTTAGGATGATGGCCCTATTTCAGAGATTTACAGGGTTACTCAGAGAAAGGTGAAACTCTGAGGAACTTTTGGAGAAGTGAAAATTCTAGGTCAAAATAGCTGATTTGGATAGTGAGATAAAAGGGAGAATTTTTCTGCCTAGAATTTTCACTTATCCAGAGTTTCACCTTTCTCTGAATAACCCTGAATGAAGATCTGGGTTCAAGCTGTGAAAAGACCATACGACAATACTGTCGAAAAACGTTCTTTTTTATGATAAGCATGTGAAGAAGACAATCACTGAAACCAGAGAGTGAATCCAGAATGTGAGGAACACCGAAGCATATGACTCACGAAAAGCAAAGGTCATGCCAGGTTTCCATCCTAACGCCAACTAAGAACGAAAAGAAGACACTGCAGTGGATCGGATATTTAAAATTGCACAAATTGAATGGAAAGATATTGCTTGTCTCTTTTGATTATTCTTGTTTTCTGCTGCAATATCTTAGCTTGTGGTCTCTCTTCCTTCAGGAATGTACGTGGTTTGTGCATCCTTGCCTATTACTGAAAGAAAAGGATACCCTGTGGAACATCATAAGCTGCTAGACGCAGAGAGCAGTGATGCAGACCAGTGATCTACATTGTTACCTGTATCAAGGACATTGTCAAGATGCAATTTTTGGGATTTCAGATAATGATCAGACAGGATGTTATATATTTTATTAGGGTTTTTTCGTATTCTTAGGTGTTTTTAACAATTTGATCTCTTTGCTTCTATTCACACTTCACTTTCTTGTTTACACCTTTTCTAAATATTTTATACGCCCAGTGATTTCTGCTCCGAGGATCCAACACACATGACAGGACTGATCTCCTGTTAAAGTCTGAAGAGCTGCTCCGTTATTTGTGGGGAAGGGGCAGTCAAGTGATATTCTTTATATTTTTCTGTAATAAACCATGAGTTGCAAAACTTTTTTAGCAATAACAAAACAATAATATTAATAAGAAATAGTGAAAAGAGGAAGACGTAAACATCAAACAGCAAAACCGGACACAAAAAATGGTAAAAACAAAGGGGGAATGAGAAGGGGAAAGAAGAGGTTGATACAGTATTACCAATCTTCCATAGACACATAGATATAGGGAAACATGTCCTGCCCAACTCATAAAGATGGAGATAGCCCACAAGAAGAGGTGTGCAGAAGCAGCAGGAAGGTGAATCCAACTAGGGGCAAAGGTAAAGCAAATCTCAGCTACGGGGGGTATAGGGTAAAGAGAGAAAAAAGTGAGGAGAGAGGGGAAAGGAAGAGTCCCCCTACACTGCACAGGAATAACCAAGAAAGTCAATTCTTCAAGGTGTTGGAACATGATCCAAAATCGATTGTTGAACTGGAAGCCATTCTGGAAAAAGTCTATCAGATAGGATAATGCACAAATTTGATATATAAACTTGCTACTAGGGATGGAAATGAATTTCGTCCCTCTGCTGAGCAATGCAACCCATAAATAAGTGGTAGTTCAACGAAATGGTAAACACCCTTTCCCAGGTTTGTCAGACTAAGGGACAATCCCATAACAATGGAATTGTATGCCCCTATTCTGGCATCCATGAGAACATCCATCCCCCAGACAGAAAATTTCCTGTACAAACCCAGGTACAATACAGCCTTTGAATAATTGAAACAAGAAATACTCCCGACGCTCAATCGAAAATGGACCTAGGGTTTAGCACACCTCTTTATCAGTTTTTATAATCTGCATGCAACCTTTCATCTGTCGTCCATCATTGCAGCCATGACCTTAATAAAAATATATCATTGCATCAGAAAAATCAAGTAATTTTTCAGCAACTACGCATTGAGAAAGGCCAATCTGCATGTGTCCATAACTCAAGGGAGACGAAGATCTTAAAACTGTTTCTCACACAGTTACAGGGAAACATGGGTTGTGCTCTTCAACTATTATTGATGCCAAATGGATAGATACCATGCCTTTCCTTTACATTTCATGTCATCCAAGCATATTGCAATCAAGGTGGAAGCTGGAATGGAGGACTTGCTATGACAGGTGAAGAGAAAGAGGTCATGAAACCAGAGTAAGTATAGGTAGGACTTTCAGGTCTTTTCAAAGAAAGGTGAAACTCAGGAGAGTTTATCTCACTTTCCAAATTGGCTATTTGGTCTAGACTCTAGATTGTTCTCTTATCCTACCAATTCTCCAGATTTTCACCTTTCTTTGAAAAGACCTGCAACTGTTCCTCAAAGTCCATAAACAGAGGTAATTTCCTTCCTTTCTGTAGAGCTTCTTATTAGTCAACTGTCCCATCCCTGGGATCGTAGGTAACAAGCGGAATAATAGGTGAATGTTCTCATGATGAAAAAAAGATAATTTGATAAGCTTTGCTTCACATTACACACACAACAAATTTCAACTTATTCAACCCCTTTTTTGTTTTTGTTTGCATTGCAATGTTTTCCTCCTGTTCCTTAGCATATTTTGTATTGTGTGTCGGAGAGGTTTCTTTGGTTGGGACGTTTCTGCAGGTAAATTAATTAAGATGCCTCCTTTATTTGCAAATGAATGAATCTCTTTCTATTAACTGATTTAAATTCTGCTGTATTTATCGGCTGCCAATAATAATTACCTAGTCTTCTCAATTCTGTTTTGTGCCTGGCTGCTGTGTTAATGGCGTACTGAATGTTTTTTTGGCACAGAGAGATGCTTAATATCCCAATTTTGTTGGAGATCCATGTATTGTTATAGAGCACGTCTTTCAATTAATGGATACACTTTTACTCATTTTCAAGTGAATGCTTTTAAAATGTGTAAATGTGATCACGTTCAAAATATGGTCCTCCACAACCGTGACACCTGGTTAATTTAACTTATAGCAGACCTCATATACCAGTCCGGTTACGGTCAAAATAAATTAATGGAATACATCGATCCAGGTAAAGTATCCATGTAATTGGGCAGACTAGATTGGCCGAAAGGTTCTTATTAGACATGTGCACAGCACAAAATTTTGTTTTGAACTAATGGATTAGTACTAAAATGCAATTTATTTAGTTGCTAAAGAAATTCGTTTTCAGTTCTTTAGTATGAAAACTACTTTCATTCTTCCGAAAACCAGTGGATACAATTACTATTGTAGTGGTCCCTCTCTGTATAGAACATCCTCCTCAATTTTTATCTTTCTCTGTATAATGTATACAACATCCTCCTGCATTAATACGTCTCTCTGTTTAATGTATAGAACATCCTCTTGCATTGATTAATGCCCCTCTCTGTATAGAACATCCTACTGCATTGGCATGTGGAGGGTGCAGAACTTCAGAACGCAATGCTTATCCAGCACAGGAGAGGGAACTTTTACTTAAACTTTGTATCTCTGTGGGGGAGACACAGGAATATAAAAGCAGGGGAGAAGGAAAATATTAACGTAAATCAGTCTGAAAGCTCAGAGAAGAGATGACTGGTGCAAATTTATTTTTATAATAAAATAAAGCACTTTAAATCCACGGAAAACATTCAAATAAATCACACTGAAGGCTCATAATGACAGAGTAACTGTGAGAGCTGGATACTAAATATATCAGACATAAAAAACCTTTATAACAAGCAGCACCGGGAGAGAAGAGGGACTTTATATAAAACGTGTAATATAGATGAGAAAAGGGGGATAGTGCTCCTGGATAATATAAAATGTATCAGACCTAAGCCCCTATTATGCAGAGCGGGAGGGGAGATAACACACGTTTTATAAAGTCCCTCTCTTCTCCCATCGCTGCTTGTTATAAAGGGGTTTTTACTATCCAGCCCTCCTCTGTCATTAGCTTTCAGTGCGATTTATTTGAATGTTTTCCTTCTCCAGCTGCTTTTATCATCTTGTCTGCCTCATAGACATGCAAGGGTTAAGTAAAAGTTTCCTCTCCTGTGCTGGCTGTCTGTGCTGCGAGTGAGTATTCTGGTGCTCTATCACTGTCAGATTTTCGGGTAGGGGTCGGGAAGGATAATGCATACAAACCTTTTCTGTAGCTTTGCGATGTTGCGCTCTTCATTGCTGGTCTCCTTCACTCATCAATGTAATATTACAAAAAGGACTGAAACTAAAATGTAGTGCATTTTATTTTAGTTTCTTTTGTTTTTTGTACTGAGCAGTTTCGTTTCTCTTGAGTCATAAGAAAACTAAATTATCCCAAAATTTGGACTAAATCGTTTTAGTGCTAAAATGAATGCACATGTCTAGTTCTTATCTGCCGACACTTAATATGTTTCTATGTTTCTATTGAGTCGTCATGGTCCTTTTGAATAATAAGGTTTTAATATTCGACTTTATATACAATTTTATATGTTTTTATACATCATAATTAGAAAAAAATGTAGCAGAAATAATTTTCAACTTAGTCAGAATTTTAAAAATATAAGGAAATTAAATTCTGTGTAGTTATCAATCCGTAACAAACAATAATAATTACAAATAATTGCAAAAAAAAAGAATTCAGTAAGTGATTTTCTACTGCACTGCCTGGAAACATGGCTCCATGCGAGTTTTGCATTAATCATATTAAAATGAAACTGGCCGGTTGCCATCCCTCCTTTGTCACATTTAGAGCAAGTTATCTTTTGAGCACATCAAATAAGCCAAGGGCAACTCCAAGCCATAGCAGTGCGAGGCATATTTTAAACAGTGAAAAATTATGCAAAATCATGCGTGACTGACACTATGTATATGAGTGAAGAAGCCCATCTGTAGTAAAAAAAAAAAAATAGGCAAGAATCTAGCCCAGGAAAATGACATCCAAATATTCAAAACTCAGCAGAGAAACACATATGGGGACTACCGAAAACACTGAATAACAAATAAGATTCAGAAAATGGTTATAATTATGGTATAAACAGCTACACACTCTGCAGGCTTCTATAATTAATAGCAGTTTTATAGCCTCGTGCAATAAAACGTACCTTTTCTTCTCCATTTATCTCAGGAGATGGGCTACTGCGCCAACCAAACGTACGGAACGTATTAATGGAAATACATTCTCTTGGTTTTGTTTTTGGCTTTTCTTCTTTTTTTTTCCTCTAACAATATCTTTTACAATGGTAATTTTTCTCAATTATCAATTCCTTTTTGTTAATCAGTGTTCTTGCTAAAAACAGCATATTTTTCTCAAATCCCAAACAGTTGTGTCTTGGCCGTCTCTGCTGTAATGATCACAGTAATTTGTATTTGCGTATTTGCGATCGTCTATCAATAGAATTGTATGAATGAAGCTGTGCTAGTGTTAATCTACTGACGAACGTTTTTGGGTCCTTTAGGACATTTTTAAAACCTCTTACCCTTCTGCCCTTTCCATTTCCTTTTCTAATCCACTATTCTATCCCTAGTGTTCTACAATGAATGAATAATGAGATTGTTTTCCGCTTGGACAAAGCATTTTACTTACTACAAAATCGTAGTTTATCAACTGTAAGGTGTCGGTACCGGCTGAGCATGTTTGTGAGTCCAATGTGCAGTATTGCGTGCACACAGGGAAGGGTGGAGGAGGATTGCAGGAAACAAACTGAAGACAAGGGGCAGGACACGAGGAGGGTGGACCGTGATACCGGTGGGAACATTGGGGATAATGGGTAATATAGGCTTTGAAAACTGACCTCAACAGGAATGCTGGAGACACAAGGAGACTTGCTTAGGCATGAGGAAGCTTGGTAAATCACGGAAATCTTGGTAAGGCGCAAGGAGACTTGGTAAGGCACGAGGAGACTTGAAGGGCACTAGGATACCTGGAGGGTACGAAGAACTGTGGAAGCTTGAAACTAGGGATGAGCTGATCGGGTTCGGACGGTTCGGAGTTCGGCCCGAACTTTGGCAGTTCGAAAGTTCACGAACTTCGAACTTTTTGGGTGTGTTCGGTTCGAGTTCCAAAAAAAAGAAATTTTGAAAAAAGTATAGAAAATGCTTAAAAAAATACTAAACCAGAATTTTTCTGGTTTGGCTATTCTGACCTAGAATTTTCCATTCTCCAGTCATTCTCCTGCTCTTCACCGCTCTCTGAATAACCCTGACAGGGTTATTCAGAGAAAGGTGAAACTCAGGAGAATGACTGAAGAGAAAATTCTAGGTCAAAATAGCCAAACCAGAAAAATTCTGCCATTTATCTCACTTTCCAAATCGGCTATTTGGTCTAGAATTTTCCATTCTCCAGTCATTCTCCTGCTTTTCACCGCCAAAAAATCAGTAAACTTTTTCTGCGTGTCCAAAAATGTCTCCTCTTTTCATACAGACTGCCGCCCCAAGCAGTTGTTTATGGATAGATTAAAGGAAAAACATTTACCGTCATTTGAAATGTCATTTTTTGGTTTTTACATATTTCTATACATCCTAGAAATCCGCCACTTCACGGGCAGGTTATGGGGACCTCCTAGGCACGATATTTGAAGGAATTTTTCGTTTTTATTTTTAACCCTTATTTCATGGAAAACTCACTGTCCCTTTAAAAACGTTTTTTTTTTTACTTTTTGTCCTTGTTTCCTGTCCCCCAGGGCACTACCCGGACCCCCATACACCTTTTATGGCAAATATCTAGCATATATGCCCTCTTGGAGGGCACTCTAAAAAACAAATTTTCAGCCCCATTGACTTGCATGGAGTTCGAGTTCGGGTTCGGATCCGAACATTTGGAAAGTTCGGGTTCGGCTCCGAACCGAACTCGGGGAGTGTTCGGCTCATCCCTACTTGAAACCAGGAGAGGCAGAGGAGCAGGCTGAAGAAACTGGTTGTAAGCAAAGGAAAACACATGTCTGAGGAGTGGCAACAGATAGGACTTGACTCAGAGAGGTAAAGGGCTACAATGTTGGAGCACTGGCTGATTGAAGGCCTTGTCTTTTATTGAGGACAGCCAGTGCTTAATTGATCATGTGAGTTATGTGAGCTGCAGTATGGGAAAACCTAAGGTGCTTGCAGGAAGGCCAGAATGTAATAGACATTGTAGGAAAGGTGCTGCCACAGATATCAAGGTGGAACAGCCCTGGTTTGGGCCTTCTTGCAACGGCAACAGTGCGAAACCTGCCATCGACACAATAAAATGTATATTCTTTTTAAAAGAAAAAAAAATGCCACTATAATTTTTACATTTTATCTCCTGTTGTGTTGGTTTTAATATAGTTAGTTTATATAAGCCGACAGGAGACTTTACTGTGATGTGAAGAATGATGGATATGGGCTGACTCAACTGTTCCTGTTTTAGAGAGCCAAGAAAATGTTATCCCAGGAATATAATCCACCATTAAGATTGTAAAATTGCGAGAACTCCATGTCTCTACGTGCAAAAGGGTGGAAATGGAAATACAATCTTCAATGCACCTGCTGGTGCACTGATATCGAGTATACTTGATTTGGTCTAGATCTGGAGCAATGAAGGAATCTTGCTTACTGCAAATGGCTCCAGAAAGTGCCCCAAAGTTTTTGGTAGGGATGTGCGTTTCGGGTTTCGGAATTTCGGAATTTTCACGAAATTTCCCGATTCGTGTTTTCGGATGCGGCCGAATTTCCGAAAATTTTTAGATCCAAAAATGGCAGATCCGAAAAGTTTTCCGAGCCGAAACGAAATATTTTCGGAATTTTCGAATGGACTTGAAATGTGTCAAATCGAAATTTATTGCTTTGAAACGAGGAGAACAGACTTTCCGAAAAAATGAAAATTTCCGAACTTACGAAAAGTCGATACAAAAAACGAGCAAAGTGACACGAAAATACGAAAAATGGTCGAAATTCCGAAAACATGTGCAATTCCGAAAAACGAAAATTTCCGAAATCACGAAAAGTCGATACAAAAAACGAGCTAAGTGACACGACAGTACGAAAAATGGTCGATATTCCGAAAAAAAAAGTACACGAAAAATGAATCGAGCCGAACCGAATCGAAACAGATATCGGTCGAAACGAGCCAAATCGAAAAGTTTAAAAATCCGAAAAATCGAACCGAATCGAACCGAAAAAGAAATCGGTGCACAAGCCTAGTTTTTGGCACCTCAGGCATGACAGCTGAGTTGCTAAAACAGTATGGGACTCTGTGTCTAAAACATGGATCCCCAACTGATTCAGTATGGTGTCCCAATTGCAATGCGCAGCGTCTTTTCTGAAGGCATCATTTTTTTAAGGCGTCTTTGTTGTTGGGGCATTTTTTTGAAAAAGGTGTCATATTTGCTGAACATTTTTTGAGGAGTTATTGTTTCTACGCTACATTATTTGGGCGTCTTTTTTGACGTGACTTTTTACTGGCGGCATTTCCGTAGGATACTGCGTGCAACACCTCCCTGAAATGGATATAGCCCGAGCTCCAGTAACAATTGGCGTGTACCAATCAACACAAATGCCCTTGTAGATAGGAACAACGTCCTGCAAATGGAAAATTGACAATAAAAAAAGAATACAAACACTAGAAACCGACCATAAATCAAATTCAATAGTCTTGGTGGGGCTGAGCATATACTGTATGTTTAAGTTGGATGAATTCTTCCAGGGATTCCTGGTTGTATTTTTTACAGACAAAACCACAGAAAATGAAGAGATTTGACCTCAGAATCTTGACTTTTGCAGGTTCTTCTAACAGGTGGTGATGGTGTTGCAAGATATTTAAAGAGTAAAATAATTGATATTGCAAGCTAAAAATTTTAAGCAAACATTCCATTGTGGAATACATCCTTTCTCTTCTTATTTCTGCTACAATTTGTTTTCCATATTTAAAATTCTGGTGAAAATCAAGTTAAAAACTGTGGGTAAACACAATCTGTGCATTTCAATGCATGATTTAACCTTCTAAACTATTGACTGCGTGATATTGCACCACATCACTCCTGCCTCAAAATACATCATGAAACTGATTTGATTTGATTACCCAATAATTTATTATAATACTCTCTGAACTTGTTGGCGCTTTATAAATACTTGTAACTGTAACTTATGATTAGTAACACAACACCTAACAACCAATGACATGATAACACAAATGCCTTCCCACAATCCTTTCCTTTTTTTTGGTAAATATCATTTTATTGAAATTTTTGCAATGAAAACAGTAAGATGGCAATAGATGGACACGGAGGACCAGCAACAACAGGTCGAGCAGTGTAAAATGAGAAGGGACATGTAGGTCCAACAGTAAGGTGCTGGGCATCCAGAGGGGGGGGGCGGGGGGAAATATATTGTTAAAACTAGGCATGAAAAACCAAAGACCAATCCAGAGAGTGTAGGGCATTGGGGGGGTAAAGGGAGTCAGGGAGGAACGGGAGACGGGTTGACCACAAGCAGGGCAGGACCAAGTTGGGATGGGAAGGTAGCAGAGGACGTCACTATAAGCCAGTGGGACCAAATAGACAGATAATGGGGGAGTTGGTCCATGTCAGACATGTAAAAGTGCTCCACAGCTCTAAGCTCCTCCATGCGTCGAAACCAAACCTGAAGGGGGGGCGGGGAGGCCTGTCTGCAGTACAAAGGGATCAGTCCCTTAGCCACAATCCTTTTTTTTATAGATCCCATTTCAATGCTATCATCATGTAAAAATGAGGATAAAGCTAGGATTATCCGGGGAATGCTGACTTTGCCCAGCAGCATTGGGTAAAACCTTATACATTGGGATGTACCTGGGTAGACCACGGTGTACCCGATGTAAGAGTTTGGAGTTCAGCTGACTGAAAACCTAGGATCATCCCGATCCATTGATATTTTTTTATTTAGTATTTTACCAGGAAGGATACATTAAGATTTCTCTCATTTTCAAGTATGTCCTGGGTGGCGAGTATGTACCGTTAGGTGTCTTGCCCAAGGACACTTACTGGAGAGGTGCTCTGGCTGGGATTCGAACCTGTATCTCCATGGTCTCCATGGTTATAGAGCAGTGGTGTTACCTCTACTCTACTCCATCCAGTCGGTAGAATTACAATGACAAAATTCACTGTTACCCAAGCCATCCCCTAACCCTAAATCTAACCCCAACCCTATCACTTTTAATCACTTTTACTCAAAAGGGGTTGGTTATTCGGCAGCTTACCCAACTAAAACCACCAAATATCATTTGTTTCAGCTTTACTCAGGCCTTTTGGGACATGCAGACTTTACCCAGTTTCGGACTCTACCCGTACCATATGCATACTTTGATGAGCATTTTATCTCGGTGGGAATTTGTGGCCCCGTTAGTGTATAAGCATATACGTATTTAAATAAGAGAAAACATAAGGTTGACAGAATGATAAGGGGGAAACAGCAGACGAGAAATGGGGGAGGACACGGTGCATACAGATTCCAGGGTGGCGGAATCCTCAAGTCACATAGATGAAAAATTAAAATTTGACACTCATGTGGTCCAAACATGCCTTTATTATGGGATGATCAGTAGAGGTGCCATATCAGCCCAATTGGACTTTTTGTCATACTTGAAACGAGTCCAGTTGGGCCGAAATGTCCCAAGCGCTGATCGCAAAATAAAGACAAGTTTGGACCGTACGAGTGCAAAATGTTTTTGAAGGGACAGAAGTGGAATGTTATGCAATGGCCAAGTCAATCACCTGACCTGAATCCCATTGAACATGCATTTCACTTGCTGAAGACAAAACTGAAGGGAAAATGCCCCAAGAACAAGCAGGAACTGAAGACAGTTGCAGTAGAGGCCTGGCAGAGCATCACCAGGGATGAAACCCAGCGTCTGGTGATGTCTATGCGTTCCAGACTTCAGGCTGAGATTGACTGCAAAGGATTTACAACCAAGTAGTAAGAAGGGAAAGTTTGATTTATGATTATTATTCTGTCCCATTACCTTTGGTCCCTTAACAAGTGGGGGGCACATCTGCAAACTGCTGTAAGTCCTACACCGTTCACCTGAGTTGGATGTACATACCCTCAAATTAAAGCTGACAGTCTGCAGTTAAAGCACATTGTGTTTGTTTCATTCCAACTCCATTGTGGTGGTGTATAGAGCCAAAGGTGTTAGAATTGTGTCGATGTCCCAAGATTTCTGGATCTGACTGTATATTTATTCAAATTACCGTAGTTTTTGCTCCATAAGTCGTACTTTTTTCCCCAAAAAAAATGGGGGGAAATGTCTGTGCGTCTTATGGAGCGAATATTGATACAGCAGAATCTCAGGCACAGGACTGGCACAGCACAGTTGTGGGTGCAGCCTTGGCACAACAGGATCTTGGGTGCAGGCTTGGCACAGCAGGATCCCATGCTCTGGGTTGGCACAGCATGATTGTGGGTGCAGCCTTGCCACAGCAGGATCTTGGGTACAGGCTTGGCACAGCAGGATCTCAGGCTCTGGATTGGCACTGCATGGTTGTGGGTGCAGCCTCGGCACAGCACTATCTCTGTTGCAGCCTTGGCACAGCAGGATCTCGGGTGCAGGCTTACCAAAGCAAGATTTGGGGTGCAGGCACAGCACGACTGGCTTTTTAATCTCATTAGATATTTTTTTCTGACCTTTGTATGTCCTGTAAAGAGAGGGTGATCTCCAATGTACTCATATGTTATATCATATGTATTTGTGTCGCTGCCAAACCTCTACCTCACTAATCACCAAATACACCCCAGCCCGCTCCCTAAGGTCAAACAGTGACCTGCGCCTAGCTTCTCCCCGCATCACCTCTTCCCATGATAGACTGCAGGATTTCTCACGCGCAGCCCCCACTCTCTGGAACGCTCTCCCTCGTGCTGTCAGACTTTCCCCTAACTTCTCTTCCTTCAAACGCTCCCTTAAAACATTCCTATTTAGGGAAGCCTACCACCCAACTCACTGACGCAACCATCAATCACTCTCACCTTACAGTCCTCTCCTCCTGTTTCCAACCCCAACCCTCCTAGATTGTGAGTTCCTACGGGAATAGGGCCCTCATCTCCTCCTGTACTGTTTGTCAAATGTTGTTCAATGTATTGTAACCCTGTCTATACTGTGCTTATTGTACAGCGCTGCGGAATATGCTGGCGCTTTATAAATAAATAATAATAATAATAATAAAATACATTCCATTAGCTGCATCTAGTTACACAGGTTTTAGATCAAGGATTCCATTTAGTATCTCCCCAAATGATTATGGCCTACAATTTCCAGAAATCTTTGACCACAATATGCTTGGCCATAGAATCACGGGAGTTGTAATTCAGCAAGATCTGCAGGGGGGGGGGTAGCGTTTCAGATCCCAGTTCTAGATGATACAACTAGTATGATCAGCTCAACTTGGGACTCCTCATAAAAGCTTTCATCCTAATGTAGATTATAGATACATATAAGGAAACAGCACTGATAGGGGATGCCAAGAATATTACAGACACAAGGAATCTGAAGCAAAGTTCTAAGGTCACTAAACTGCCGTAACACGCTGTTATAATAACAGATACACTGATATCTTAATACCAATAAAAATAATAAAACGCATAGAAAATGTAAACACGATCAAGGATTGAGTTTTGAAGTTCCAGGGAAATAAAGGTGAATAAAAGGGAGAGAGGAAAAAAAATAAAAAGAAAGTGGATCAAAGAGGGACCGAAGCTTGAAGTAGGGTAGGAAATGAGGGGACTTGGTGGACCAAGAGGCTTTTATCTGCCATCAAAGTCTAATTTTCTCAGAGTTTGCCAAGACTAACAATAATTTGCGGTCTTTGATGAATATTGATGTTAAGTAAATTTAAATTGAAATCTCTCCAGTACTGCCTCTGGGTTGAGTAGTTTGTGACAGATCTTTGTTTTTGAATGCAAGATATTCCAAAACTCCCATTAGATTTCTTAGAGAGAGTCTACCAGCAGAGCAGTGGAAACGTGGAGAATAAAACGAGTCCGTACTTACTGCTCGCAGAGTTCCGAAAAATGTGCAGATCGGGTTGTTGGGTCATCGGTTCGTCTCCGGATGGTGTTGGCGTGTTGTGGGAGTTATGAATCCTCAATGACCTTTGTTCTTCTTTTTTTATTAATATGACATTGTAGAAAAACTGAAAAACAAGCATTTTCTTTCCCACATAAATACTTTGATCAGTAATGATGGCGAATGAGAACAGACACGCTGTTCTGTTCCTCCTCTGTTCATATTTATTGCTTCTGTCATAGACGTCTTGGTGACTAGTGATGGGCCGAACACCCCTGTGTTCGGTTTGTATTCGAACATTAGAACAGCCCATATGTTTGAATACGAACTCAAACACAATGCAAATCAATGGGGATCGAACATGCAAAATGTGCTCACAGTTCTCCTAAATGTACCGGCAGCTGCCGGTACATTTAGACCTGTGACTGCAGCCCCCCAGCCCCTGTACCTCTGCTGTCCTGCTGCTGTCCCAGCCTCCTGTTCCTCCGGTCCGTCTGCTCCTCCGTCCGGCCGTGGCTCCTCTGCCCCACACCTCATCTTCATGCTGAGCCCTGATTGGGCAAAGTCCTGCGCCTGACCTGGACTGTGCCCAAACATGGCTCTAATTCAATACTGAGCCCTGATTGGTCAAAGTCCTGCACCTGACCTGGACTTTGCCCAATCAGGGCTCAATATTGAATTAGAGCCCTGATTGGGCAAAGTCCAGGTCAGGCGCAGGAATTTGCCCAATCAGGGCTCAGCATGAAGACGAGGCGTGGGGCAGAGGAGCCGCGGCCAGACGGAGGAGCGGATGGACCGGAGGAACAGGAGGGCCAAAGGCACGGGGGCCGGGGGCTGCAGCCACAGGTCTCCTAAATGTAACAGCAGCTGCCGGTACATTTAGGAGAACTGTGAACACATTTTGCAGTCCTTTTGTAATATGGAATGTCTGCGGTCGAACAGACCGCGAACATCCCATAATGTTCGGCGTTCGCCGAACACACGAACGGCCAACGTTCGATTCGAACTCATGTTCGAATTGAACACTCGGCCCATCCCTATTGGTGACCTCTGCCAAAATTCTGAATTTATAAAAATCTTTAATGAGAGAATTACCTCCTGATAATGAATATTTTCAATGTGGCATTGTTACATAGGCTGGAAAAAGACGTGCGTCCATCGGGTTCAGCCTTTCACATCACCTACTGCTGTTGATCCAAAAGAAGGCAAAAAACCCAGTCTGAAGCGCTTGCTAATATGCAACACACTGGGGAAAAATTCCTTCTTGACCTCAGATGGCGTCAGATTTCTCCTTGGATCAAGAAGTTTTTAGCCACATCTTAAATATTTTCACACTTAATATTCTGTGTCTGCAGGAAGTCATCCAGTCGTTGTTTAAAATTCTGTACAGTCTCTGACCCAACCACCTCAACAGGCAGAGAATTCCACAGCTTTATTGTTCTCACTGTAAAATTACCCTCAGCTTTACGCTGAATTTCCTTTCATCCAAATTACTTTACATTTTTACATCTCTGGGACTGTTCGTGTGTTGCGTTCAGTGTGGAGGAGAAGTAGATACTGAGATCAAATTACAGAGGGATAGAGGAGGATAGAAGCTAAATAGCATATAATCAACAGCTACAGTTTATTCAATTGAAAAGATACATTAAAACTTATTATTTCAAAGATTTAAATAGATTTAAAGACAAAGGCAATGCACTTGCCAACTAGACATGAAATGATGTGAAGGGATGGTGATCTCAGGGCCGGATTAAGATCTCTATGGGCCTGGAGCTGAATATTTTGGTGGGCTTTGTTTTTGGAATTTAGTGAAATGAAAACATATTCTGGTTATTTAATAGTGCAGATACGGGTATATCTCACCAGGCAGTTACTGTGTGATTCATTTTTCATTAAGATTTCAATCATTTGCAGGGTGTAAAATAATATTTTCCCATTTTATCATCCAAACCATTGTGGTTATATATTCTATAGGGAATTCTTGTTAAAAAAATGTGAAATGGGATCCTGTTACTGCATTTTTCTGAGAAAATATACAATTTTAACCAAAAAAATGAACATTTTCGCTTGTGTTTTGGAGGATGATGTTTTATGAATAATATGACTATGTATAAAACACTGTTAAGAGATAATTTTTTGCTCCCAGCGTGGGAAATTAAAAGGTGAGTAACGGCAGTGGTATTGCTCATTTTATATGTGACAAATGGATAATGCCATCACTTTGGAACTAAAAATAAAGTTTTTTTGTTTTCTTTTAGATTTTACATGGTCACATAATGACACCTCACTTGACCTTGTGGAGTGTAAAGATTAGTAACGCAGGGGTCCAAAGTCAACCCAGTGCGCTTCGCTGCAGTGCAGTGGTTTAGGTTTTGATGTAACAATTCGTAAAAATGGATTGTGCCATCACGTCCACACTTGTTGGTGACATGAGAAATGTGAGGGTGAGTTAGTGCAGCATCATTGTTCAATTTATAATTGAAAAATATTGCTGTGCTAGAAAGAAAAAAAATTATATTTTTTTTACTGTTACATGAAACCTGGCCATGTTTGGTATCATTGGAAAGACCATGCTCTGGCCTTTCCAGTGATACCTCACACGACCCTGTATCGGCTAAGTGGTTGGAGATACAGGGGTCCAAATGCCCATCAATGCAGATATAGTTATCCTTTCTATGGGCCTTTTCTGGGGTATGGGCCTGGAGCTGCTGCTCCATCAGCCCCTATGTTAATCCGGCCCTGGGTGATCTGTGGCCTGAAGTTTAGCCTATTCTAACTTCGGCCTCTACCTACTGCCACGTTCTGCAGGTCTGATCTGTACATAAAATATAATTCCTTCCATCACATTAATTGCTCAATATTTTATCCCACTGTTACCAGCGTCATGTAAGCGAAATATAGGGATTATTCAAATAAAACCAAATTGGCTCCGAAATTGTCCCTGTACGGTGCAATTTCACGGCAATTCAGCTATTCTAAAGGCTGTCAGTTTGCCAAATATTAGAGAAGTAATGGTTAATCTATTCAGAGACACCAAACAGCACCAAAATGTCAGTGAAATGCCCTGTTGTTCGTTGCTTTCATTCGACAGGTTTAATCAGGCGAAACCCATAGGTTTCAATGTAAAAAATATTCCCCGTTTTTATTAAATATTTATTAAATGGTTTATTCGTTTAATTTGCAGCAAAAGGTCTCTTTATTTATTTATTATTTATAAGAATTATTTTTATAGGCATTTTTTTCGGATTTTTTGGGCAGAATAAAAATGTAAGATTTTTTTAACTGTTTTTTTTTTTTCTGAAAAAGACATTTTTATTATCATTCATAGGAACTTTTATATTAATTCCAGGTATATTCGTGCAGTAGTTTTTTTGCAAACAGCTTTTAAATTTTGTTGTTTTTTGTTATGTCTTTAACCATTCTTCAGCTTGTCAGCTTTTTCCGGCGGCTGGTCAGCTCTCTGTTCGGCAGGGTGTTGGCTTTTTTCGGATGCATTCGCTGGTTTCGCGGCAGATCGTCGGGTGCGTTTGGCGTTTTTTCGGTGGCTAATTGGAACGATCTGATGTTTTTTGCCCATCGATTCAGCGGTTTTGCGGCTCTTTTTCCATTCAATTCGGCGTTTTTTCAGATGCATTCGGCGGCTTGTTACCTGCACTTCGGGGACCCTGCATTGAATGCTGAATTCACCGCAGGGCCGGCAAATTTGACTTCCCGAATGAAAGAACGCCTCTTTGAATAACCCTGTATGTTTTATGTTTCCAAGTCAGGTTTTTGCTAATAATTATTGGAAACAAGGCAGCTTGATATAGTCCCTGGACGTTTTCTTCATTCAAATTACAGACACACTTGAGATGGATCTATCCAAAATTAATTGAAGAGAGAAAAAAAAAAATTAAGCACTTGTTACGTAATTTAGCCATGGATCTATTACATGAAAGCCAAGCTGAGCGTCGCCACCTAATTAAATATACAATCTCAGCATGTGGCCTGTGAATAGGCGAGCCTATCTTCACATAGAAATATCCTACAGACACCGGGGGAATATATAATTATTTTATTTATTTATTTATTTAGCCTATGGGAAGAAAAATGCCATTTTCACAGCTGGTGCGAAACCCTAATTTAATAAGATGGTATTATCAAAGGTGTGTTAATAGCTCAACACAACATCACGTTCGTGTAAATAAAAGATTGCTGTTACGTTTGCAAAAACGGGGGGGGGGGAACAAGTATATGTACAGATTCCGTTGGAATTCATCTAAATGTATCACGTCCTCATTATACAATTAACATCCTGCAAATAAAATGTATAGACAGGCTACACGAAGTAATTAGTAGGAAAGCATGTTAGAATGGCGTTCGCTAAATAGGAATCAATACACATTTCAATATGTTTAAAGTCCTGGGCGGACTCATCGAAGGAAACATAATTTGAAGGGGAATCAGTCAGTTCACTGTCGATAAAGGAATTGAAAAAAAAAAAAACTACCGTGGATACTCGAGTATAGCGCGACCCGAATATAACGCGATGGATGGAGATTTATTATGGAAATTAGAGAATACTCAAGACTCGAATATAACGCGAGGAGCAAAATTATAAAAGTATACTGTACTGGGAATATAGCTGAAAGTAAGGGAGACTTGGGATCCATGAGCAAGTAAAGTCTTTTTTCCTTTTTCTTACACGCGATGCAGATGTCTCGAATATAACGCGACCCCTCCAATTTTAAGGTCAAATTTTTGTCACCAAAATCTAGCGGTATACTCGAGTATCTACAGTAGTCAGATTTATTGATAGAGAGACTTGTATCATCCCAGAAAATGTATAGGTTGGCAAACTATTTTAAATTCCAAGGGCTCTCTTACATTCTTCGCGCAAACGTTAACGCGTGCGCAAAAACGCATTAACGTGAAGGGGCAAAACCCTTTGCGCTGAATGTCGTATTACAAAGTCAGCGCAACAAGTGCGCGCATTCGTCTAACGCGGGTGAACCTGCGCAAACCCTTTGCGAGCGTACTGTACTGCGTGCGTCCTATACTTATCATTGTGAGCGCATATCATATGCGTTTGTGCGCTGGTACGCGGATGGTATCACAATCTATGCACAGTTTTTAACGCACAGCGTAACGACTCCTAAAAGCTGGTGTTAAAGGCAAATCTGAACGTCCTGGCCGAACCCAAATACACCAGCCCAAAAAGAAAAAAATGCAGCCAAGTATAGTTACACATTCTACACATACCCAAACAATAAATTTGAGAAGTTGTGTGTGTTTTTATTATTGCTGCAGCATATATACGCAGATTGGCTTTGACAGGCGCAAAAACTTAACGTGAGACAATTCTGATAGGCTGAATCGCTTGAAAAAACAGTCCGCACACTGATTTCTGCGCGCAACGTTAATTTGCGCGTGTTTGTGCCCGTTCGTTTCACGTGCGCAATTTTTCGATGGATGAAAAAATGCACGTGGATTGTAATACCAGCGTTAATTTAACATGGGGAGTGCAAAGAGTTAATTAGCGTTAGGATTACAAAGTCCCAGCGCTAATTACCATCCTGCTGCGGCTAACTCAAAAGTTACCCACAGCTAGGACCTGGTGCTAAGTGATACGGCTTCTGCGGAATCAGTCAGAACCAGCTGAAAAAAAAAATCAGATACCCACCTCTCATCCCGCGGCGAGAACAGCAGCTCGATCTAGCTCTTCTGGCCACCAGGAGCAGAGTGAGACTGGGGGGGAAATGTCCCCAGTCTCCCTCCGCAATCACTCTGCCGACCTGCAGGATCTTGCAAGAGCCAAGATCCTGCAGGTAATGTGATCAGCAGTCGAAGCCTCAATGGAGTCCTATGGATTCCATGGCAGGAATACTCGCTTAGCGCTACCTCTCGTATCCTGAGGCTTAGCGCTGCGTTAGGGGGCAGGCTGCTGGATTAGTGCCTGCCCCGTAATATGGAGCTAAAACGGGGACGCTAAGGAAAAACCTGCTGGCCCAGGCTTTCCTCCTTAGCGTCCCCGTTTTAGTGGCAGTATGTAATACTGCCCATTGTGTATTATACAGCGTAAGATACAGAGAATTTAACATAAATTTGCACTTTTTAGAAAGTGATTTTCTCAACCGAACTCCAACGTCGATTCTCAATCAATAAAAGAGCTTTACTGAATTCTCTCAAGAGGATTTGCTGGATATTTATAGGCATTTTTTTATTACTAGAAACTTTGAAAATGGATTTATTATCTGGTTGACCCAATAACTCGAGGGGAAGTTAGGTCTTGAGTGTCTTCAAACTGTGGGCAGCATTGTCAGTCATTGGGAATGAGAAGCAACATTGACCCACCTGTAAAACTAATTAAGTATAACAAGTCATGGAACTCTGGTGTTCCTTATGAAGATGTGTAGCATTCTACATTTTAGTCACTCTCCTTCTTCATCCCTAAGGCTTCCCTGGTGGAAATATATGCAGGACCAAGGTTAGTTCCAGGCCTGGGTCTTCATCTGCAGTCCTCTTCTTTATTCATTCCTTAGGCTAGCTCATGGGAAATATATGCAGGGCCAAGGTTGGCCATCACTCACCTAGAGTAACAAGGCAGAAATGTGTTCTATATTAATGGTTAACAGCTTATCATTGATTTAGTATTTGACCCTTGCAAAGTGCTCCTCTTTGTCCTTCTTCTGCTTCTACTTATGTTATTTTTTTGTGTCCTCACAGCGTTTTATGGTTACTATACACAAGTTCATTATTTTCTTTCATTCTCGCAAAATTTTCCTGTCACATCCCTCCGTCCACGAGAGTCTGAGGATACCCTGGAGCATGCCCAGCACCCGGCAGCACCTTCCGTGGTGAGGGCTGGCGCGGTGCCAAGTGATACGCAGGCTGGAGCAGGTCGCGCGGCTGATCAGGGGGCGGGGCACGGTGTTATGACGCAGAGTCGCCAGGTTTAAATCCGGAAGAGCTGGACCGGTTCGTTGCTCTCTCGTGGAGTTTTCTCCCTGAGTGCTGGTGACTCGTTTCCCGCGATTCACTGATTCATTGCGTTACCACTATACTGTGTATGACCCGAATTGTCTGAGAACCACCCTTTGTGTACCAGTTTCTGACTTTCTTGACTGCTCTGATTATCGATACGGTCTGGCTTGTCTGAGAACCACCCTTCGTGTACCAGTTTCTGGCTAGTCCTGTTTACGCTTATGCTTATACGATTTGGCTTGGTTAACCCTGAGAACCCTGTCCTATGTCTATCGCAATATCTGTTACCTCTATGTGTTTGTATCCCTAGAGATATACAGATTACCGACCACCTAAGGATCAGAGAGATAGATAGGGACTGTCTTAAGGGATCCTCGTTGCTATATCTGGAGAGATACGTTACATTCCGTTGAAGTGAAAGTCGACACATCCTTTATGTTATGTCTGTGGCTTTGGAGATCAATGAAACTCACCAAATCGGCCCCTGCTTTTACCTGGATCAATGGAGAGTCCAAAGGATTCTCCTGACTTGCCCTGCACCCAACTCATAGTGCATCCCTCCCTCGTACTGTCAGACTTTCCCCTAACTTCTCTTCCTTCAAACGCTCCCTTAAAACATTCCTATTTAGGGAAGCCTACCACCCAACTCACTGACGCAACCATCATTCACTCTCACCTTGCAGTCCTCTCCTCCTGTTTCCAACCCCAACCCTCCTAGATTGTGAGTTCCTACGGGAATAGGGCCTCATCTCCTCCTGTACTGTTTGTCAAATGTTGTTCAATGTATTGTAACCCTGTCTATACTGTGTTTATTGTACAGCGCTGTGGAATATGCTGGCGCTTTATAAATAAAGAATAATAATAATAATAGATAGATCAGTTTGTTGCAGCAACTCATGGGCTGAATCATTCTGAGAAGGTCTTATCTCTGGTGATCTAGATGACTCATATCTCAATAAAGGTCACCCTGAACTCCTATGCGCAGGCAGATTGTAAAGCCCAGGTCTGCCATAATGACGTCACACACTTTTCACATATTTGTAATAACCTCATCCCTTACTTTCACACCTTGATTGTGCTCAGAGCCTTTTCTTGAAGGAGACTCATATACATCAGCAGGGTATCTTCAGATGAGTCTCGGTGTCTCCTTGTTGCCTGCTCCTTGCAATAAAGTAGAAGACTCATGCATTGACAAAGACCGTTTGTGGACAAAATGTTGCTTTCGTGAGATTGCATAATGAAGTCATGATGCTGGTATATATATATGTCTAAAATGTTGCAGAGCCTATTATTTCTGCATTCTCAAAACATTGACCAGATGAGATGAATATGATGGGGGAGAAAAAAAAAGATGGGTCTAATACTTGTTTCACATATAGCATTCCTCTACCATAATGACACTAAGAGGACAAAGATGAGGGCAAATCAATGGAATGATTCTTATATTTACTTTGGGCAAAAGAGTCTTCACTGGTTGTCCTCTTTTCGGCAGATCGTCGGCTTTTTACTGACGCGTTTGGTGGGTTTGTGGCAGCTTATCGCATCTGATCCAATAATTTCTGTGGGTTACTAGTGGCTTATCGAAATGTATCCAATAAGCCGCCGAACCCACCAAAATTAGCAGATCTGATAATTTCAGTGGTTTGGCAGCGTTTTTTGTAAGTCGACCGGTTTTGCGGTGGGTTTTCCCTGCACTTCGGGGACCCTGCGGTGAAAGCTGAATTCACCGCAGGGTCAGGGAATTTAATTCCCCAAAGTGTGGGCAACGAAAGAGCACCGAAATGTCTGGATATTCGTATTAAACTGCTAAAAGGTGCTGAGAGAACTCACACAGGGGCAAGAAATAAAACTGCAGTGAGTGACGGGCCAATCCAATGTGACGAAGGAAGCTGGAACCCACACACTGGTTCCAGATTCCTGTAGGTCAGGTCTGCTCTGAGCATAGGCCCTGGCTGACCTGAGCATTTGGGAGATCAGCCCTCGCTCACCAGAACACACAGAGAGCTGAATCAGCCCCTCTGGAAGGAAGGGAGGAGTTAGGATGCTCAGGGCACTGTGACCACTCAATTTACAACCAGAGGACGCACTGCCTCGAGTGAAGCTCAAACTCTGGCCCTGCAGACTTTTATTGTCTACAATTACCAGAGTTCTATGAAGGTGATACTGTAGATGTCCTGAGAATCATGGGCGTCATTTCGGTTCTCTCTGAATAACCCCTTACAGGTCAGGATGATCATGAGAGACGACCCAGTCCTTCTTGGACTCCCCCACAGTCATGGATGATGATGAGATGATGTGTTGTACGACCGGCTGGAGAGTCGGTGTGAGTTTAAGTAAAGCAGATTCCGTTAATCTTTTCAGATTCTCTCTCATAACAGGATGCGAACAATAAAAATAAACAAAACAGACAGAACGAAAACTGTGATTTTTATCAGTATTTTCCACTTTATTAAAAAAAAAAAATAAGAAAAATGTAATTTACAAATGGGGGGAATAAAAACCAAATTTTTTGGCAAAGTGAGTCAGCGGAATACATAATGGAGGTGCACGTTTTGGAAAGGTTCTCTGACGCCGCTTTGTTTAAAAGTCGGCAGAAATGCTTATCTTTTAATGTCTGCTTTTGTTATCTGCTACTCAGGTACACACCGCATTCAGCTATTTAGAATGGGATGAAGGATGTGCAGACCCGTCAGGAGGCAGCGACGAGATTCACCGCGTGTCATGTCTCCGTGATAAGTCCTGCAGCTCCTTGGTTACAGTTTGAGCGGAATATAAGAACATATGGAACGCTTTGCCTAGATTTTCGCAGCCTAATCTCGACTGGAGAAACATGTCACGCACAGCATTCGGTCAGCGGCAGAAAATATTTGCTCAAAGGATAGATATGCTCAACGCGGAAAAAAAAAAAAAAAAGAGGAAAGCGGTGGAATTTTAAACAGGAAGCTCACATATTCCGCGTAGTAAATCCCGTGTTCATAGCAGGATCTAAATCCTTTTCATTGCATGAGATGGTTTTGGAAATAGGATACAGCCCTGCAGGTATATAATCAGTATGTGTGTGCATATTTGTCCCTAGCTGCATGGAGTCTGTACACTTTATCCTTCATTCCAGAAAGCATTTCTGTGAATATCTATGAGCTGTAACACTCTATACCGACCATCACACATTAATGACTGTGCCATGGGAAGAAAAGCAATTTCCTTTTTCCCGTTTATTCATTTACTTATTTATTTTGTGGTCGGACTACAATTCCCATTATCTATTGAGATGGACGGCAGGAGCCTATCAGTGATATAGTTACTATATGTAACATGCATCAGTTACCAACTCAGCCCATTAGGCGCCTAATGCTTCCAGGTCCCTTAAATTAACAATTAATATCACCGAGGCTGGACTGGGACAAAAAGAAAAAACAAGCCTGGTACTCAAAGGCAGGGCACCCAGTTTTTTGTTGTGTTTTTTTTGAGAGGGGGGTTTTGCCACGATAAATTCACAGCAAGAAGAAAAGTGTAACGAACCAAATTAACAATATCTCTGTCAATTATGTCGCAGCCTTTCATTGCTCAAATGATGGTATTATGAAAAAAATGATAAAATGAGCAATTTTTTAACTGAGGAGATTGAAGACTTTTTCAACACTCTGACCGTGGATGGGTTTAATAGAGGTAGCCATAGCTGCCCCAACATATGGCCAATCAACTTAATGTGTGCAATGAGATTTGTGTGAGTGTCTATGGCCTTTATGTATGTGGTGAGAGTGGTGTCATTGTGTGTGGGGGGGCTGTATGTATGTGGTGAGAATGGTGTGATTGTGTGGAGGGCTGTATGTATGTGGTGAGAGTGATGTGAGTGTGGGGGGACTGAATGTATGTGGCGAGAGTGGTGTGAATGTGTGGGGGGGCTGTATGTGATGAGAGTGGTGTGAGTGTATGGGAGAACTGTATGTGATGAGAGTGGTGAAAGTGTGTGGAGGGCTGTATGTATGTGGTGTGAGTGTGTGTGGGGACTGTATGTATGTGGTGAGAGTGGTGTGAATGTGTGGGGGGGCTGTATGTGATGAGAGTGCTGTGAGTGTATGGGAGAACTGTATGTGATGAGAGTGGTGAAAGTGTGTGGAGGGCTGTATGTATGTGGTGTGAGTGTGTGTGGGGACTGTATGTATGTGGTGAGAGTGGTGTGAGTGTGTTTAGGGACTGTATGTATGTGGTGAGAGTGCTGTGAGTGTGTGTGGGGACTGTATGCATGTGATGAGAGTGCTGAGAGTGTGTGGGGGAACTGTATGTATGTGATGAGAGTGCTGTGAGTGTGTGGGGGAACTGTATGTATGTGATGAGAGTAGTGTGATTCCGTGGAGAGCTGTATGTATGTGGTGTGAGCGTGTATGAGGACTGTATGTATCTATGTTTCTATGTTTCTATGTTTCTATGTGGTGTGATTGTGTGTAGGGACTGTATGCATGTGGTGAGAGTGCTGTGAGTTATGTGGTACCCCAAATCAGTCCCTCCACCACCCCAATATCTCAAATTAGCTCTTCGTCCAGCCCCATGCTAAAAATCACCCTCTCCACTTCCACCATATCTCAAATCACCCCCTCCACCCACCCCAATATCCCGAATAAGCCCATCTCTAATCACCCCATCCACCACTCCTATATCCCAAATCACCTCCTCCATAACCCCCAGGGCCTAATCCATCCCCTTCCACCAGCCCCATATCCCATACCAGGCCCTACACCACCCCAGTATCCCAAATTAGCCCTTCCACCACCCCCAGATCAGAAATCACCATCCACCATTGCCATAACACAAATCGTAAGTCAATAACAAATCAGGCAGCTACAAAGTTGGAAATCAATTGATCCCTTTATTGTGAGCTAACATAAACCTCCTGGTAGAAAATATAATAATAGGGGTTCTATAATTATAATCCGAAAATTGATATCTTTCATTTTTTTCCCTTGGCACCCTAGCACTGAACGTAAAGCTAACCCTAATCATGATAAAAGAAGATATAGTAACCCTTGCCCAAAAAGTAACCATAACCCTACTCCTATCCTTCTTCATGACCTTTAAAGTAAACCTAATCATTAAACAAGCAGAAACAGTAACCCTATCCCTAACAGTAACCCTAAACCTAAATGTAATCCTAATCCTTCACTAAAAGTAGCCCTAAACCTAAAAGTAACCCTAAGGCTGGGGTCAGACAGCGCACTTTTAACGTGCGTTCTGGCGCACATAATTACGGCCGCACTAGCAGCAGATGACAGGCAATGACTGCCAATATACGATGTACGGCCGCACAAACGTCCGGCCGTGCAACGCAAGTGGAATTTGAACGCATTTTTCTGAGAAAGCTGAACCGCTAGTACTGACGTACTGAATGCGCAGCTGCGGCATAGCGGCGTGTGTGCGTGATTAGGAGATGTCAGACGCTGCTAATATCCAGCCTATATAACGTCCAGACGCAAAAAGAGTTTTATTGACGATCCGTACAAAATCACGCCCGAAAATGCGCGTCGTCTGACCGTTTTTGCGCATTCCATGAAAAAATACGTCAATGCGTTCGGACGCACTTTTTCACGTTCGCGGGGAAAAATGCTTTCGTCTGACCCTAGCCTTAAAGTAACCATAACTCTACACCTATTCTTATTCATGGCCTTTATAGTAAACCTAATCATTAAACAAGCAGAAACAGTAACCCTAACCCTAAAAATAACCCTAAACCTAAATGTAATCCTAATCCTTCACTAAAAGTAGCCCTAAACCTAAAAGTAACCCTAAACCTAAATGTAATCCTAACACTAAAAGTAACCATAACTCTACACCTATTCTTATTCATGGCCTTTATAGTAAACCTAATCATTAAACAAGCAGAAACAGTAACCCTTACCCTAAAGGTCATCATATCTTAAACCACTAAAGATCATTTCCTGTCTGCACCACAGAAGCAATGTTTATTAAATAACTCATTCTGAAAACAAATGTCCAATGTATTTAGCAAGCGTCAAAGCTGGTGGTAACAGCAAATTGTAACAACCTGACCGTACCAAACTGCGGATTCACAACGGAGAACGTCGATGCACATGGTTTTTTTTACTAGATCCGTCAAAAATGACGGCCACTACCTTGTCTTCCGTCAGAACGTACGTCTGTTGTGCGCAGTCCACACAAAATGAATTCGTCTGACGGACTCGCGTTAAAAAAAATTTCCCGACGGATGAAAAAATGCGCGAGGAATGTAATTCCAGTGGTGATTTTCGTGCGTTAACGTTTAACGCTTCGTGCAAAGAAACATGCGTTTATCATGGATTTTTGCATTAAGAATGTAATAGGGCCCCAAGAGTCACACCCCAAATGAGGGTGTGGAGGGCTGGTGTGTGGTCTTTCAAGAAACAGGTCGAGGAGCTGGTAAATGTGCAAATGGTTTAATCAGTTACACTTTACTATCAGGGTAATTCAAAGAGAATCGAAAATTGTCACTGCACGTTCGGTGACTTTTCGTTCTCTTCAGTTCTGTTCGATTTGGTGATTCCATTTCAGCGACCCTACGGTGTATTCAGCAAGCACCACAGGTTCCCCGAATTGCAGGGAAAGGCTGCAGCAAACCAGACGAACACTAACAGCAAAACCCGACGAATGCACGCCGAAAACCCGCAAAAACATTTGGATTAACCCGCCGAAAACGCCAAAAAACCCCGAGCAGGAGCCAATCACACGCAGCGAAGCCGCTGGAAAAAGCCGACACCGCAGACGAATGCAGTGAATAAATTAGAAAAACAGCTTGCTTGAATGTTTGAAAAGTGAAACGCTGTTTGCAAAGAAACTACTGAGCGAAAATGTCTGAAAATTACATATGAGGTCCAGGGAATGATAATAAAGAGGGCTGTTACAGAAAAAAGAAGTAAACTTAAAAAAAAAAAAAATCTGAATTTAAAAAAAAATAAAATCAGAATTTAAAAAAATAAAAATAAAAAAAAAAGCTTAAAATATCGGAAAAAATCTTTCAATAAAAAGACTCTTTACTACAGAATATTCTAATGAACGGTTTAATAGATATTGAATTAAAACGGGAATATTTTTAACATTGAAGCCTATGGAATTCGCCTGAATAAACGTGCCGAATGAAACCACCGAATGGCAGGGCATTTCGGGAACCTTTCACTGCTGGTTTTTGTTCTCTGAATAGCCGAAGCAGTGCTTTTTCATGGGGATTTCACTGCCCTCGAACAGGCACCGTATGTGCAGGCAATTCGCCAGGATTTGGCAAATTGCCTGCTCTCTGGATAGCCGAATGACCAGGAAAGATTACCTTTCTCCAGACATTCGGATCTCTTTGAATAACTCTGTATGTTTCCATAATAACATAAGGAATCTGAGATAAGGAAATAAAATAAATGCTGCCTCCTCCAAATCCCATGTACCCTTAAACAGCAGAAGTATATTAGCACACAGTGACCACCATTAAAGTGTAACCTCATCTGCCAACGTCACGGCAAATCGTTTAGGTGAATACTACAACTACCGATCTCTGTAAACGTATGAGGGAAACTGTATCTAATACACAAACATCTACTCTGCCTAGTGATACTTTCCTCCGGAATCTACAGCCAGATCTTTATGACTTACACGAATACTTAATGTAAATCTTATATGTTAAGATTTTTCAAGGACGCATTTCCATTTCCACTGTTGCTGCTATCGACCTTTACAAGCAAAAAAAAAACACCATATGAAAAAAGAGAAGGCTCGGCTACATTCAGTCAGTCTCCCGGCGAGTGCTTTGTTATTTTTGCAATAAAAATGTAAACTATATAATTTATTTTACCATTATACAATAAAGCTCCTCGGTTTTTCTTTTTTACTACTAACACGCACAAGCTGTATTTTACTCTGTAAATTAACGGATTAATAACATTTGTAATTTTACATGCCAGGAGGTATTCTCAACAATTATTTACTTTTGCCGTTACGTTCCACAGTAAAAGAAAAATTGTACCTTTTTTCTTTACGGATATTATTTGGAACAAACTCCTCATTATGTGTGGGTTGGTACTTGCTAATGGTACATAGCATCAATCCTGTATGTGACAATATGCTACCGTATAATACAGTAAAGTAGACCTGTGCGATACGGTTTGGACTATTCGTTCTCCTCAATTCGGTTCGATTTGGCGATCCCATTTCGGCGACCCTGCGGTGTATTCAGCAAGCACCACAGGGTCCCCGAATTGCAGGGAAAAGTCACCGCAAACCCGCCGACAACTCACCACAAAACCCAGTGAAGGCACACCGAAACTCGCAAAAACATCTGGATTAACGCCGCCGAAAACGCCAGAAAAACCCAAGCAGGAGCCGATCACATGCAGCGCAGCCACCGGAAAAACCCGGCACCGCAGACGAATGGAGTGAAAAGAAAAAAAAAACAGTTTGCTTGAATGTTTGAAAAGTGAAACGCTGTTTGCAAAGAAACTACTGAGCGAAAATGTCTGAAATTTACATATAAAGATCCAATGAATGATAATAAAAAGGGCTGTTACAGAAAAAATAATAAAAAAAATCGTATTTTAATTTTAATCATGAAAAATGCTTAAAAGATCCTAAAAAATCTATAGATAAAGAGACTTGTTACTGCAGAATATTATAATAAACGGTTTATTAGATATTGAATTAAAACGGGAATATTTTTAACATTGAAACCTATGGGATTCACCTGAATAAACCTGTCGAATAAAGCCACCGAATGGCAGGGCAATTCGGCAAATTTTCACTGCTGGTATTTGTTCTCTGAATAGACGAAACTGTGGGGATTTCACTGCCCTCAAACAGGCACTGAACAGGCACCATATGTGCAGGCAATTTGCCAACATTTGGCGAACTGCCTGCTCTCTGGATAGCTGAATGACCAAGAAAGGTAACCGAACGCTGAATTTCAGCGTTCGGTTACCTTTCGGCAGCCATTCGAATCTCTTTGAATAACCCTGAATGTAAAGTCATCAGAATTTTGTATTTTGGGGGACTCGGAAGCCTTTGAATTTCGAATTGCTTAGCCACCAACCCAAATTGACCAGAATTAAATTTGCCGAATTGATCCCAATACGACTGATTCAGAATGATTGGGGAGACTGGCAAATAATGCAGTGCAAAATCCCGCACCTTATCCCTAATCATAAAACCATCAGAAATAGTAGCCCTAACCCTAATAGTAGCTCTATCCCAACTGTAAATCATGCAGAAGTAGTAACCATAACTCTAATCCTAACCCTAGCAGTAATCATAAAACTAAAAGTAATACTATCCTTAATCATAAAACAGGCAGAAGTAATAACCATAACCCTAGTAGTAATCCTAACCGTAAACGAAACCTGAATCCTAACACTAAAAGTAATCCTAACCCCAAAAGTAACACTAACCCTAATCATAAAACAAGCATGAACAGTAACGCTAACCCTAAAAGCAACCTTAACCCTAAATGTAACCCTAATTCTAAAACTAAAAGGAGCCCTAAACCTAAGATAATACTAATCCTAAAACAAGCAGAAATCATAACCCTAATCCTAATAGTAACCCTAACCCGAAACCTAATCATAAAACAAGCATAGTATCTCTAACCCTTAAAGTAACACTAACCCTAATCAAAGAACAAGCATGAACAGTAACACTAACCCCAAAAGCAACCTTAACCCTAAATGTAACCCTAATCCTATCAATAAAAGTAGCCCTAAACCTAAAATAATACTTATCCTAATCATAAAACAAGCAGGAATAATAACCCTAAAAGTAACCCTAACCCCAAACCTAGTCAGAAAACAAGCATAAATACTGACTCTAACCCTTAAAGTAACACTAATCCTAATCATTAAACAAGCAGCAACAGTAACCCAAACCCTAAAAGTAACCCTAAACCTAAATGGAATCCTAACATTAAAAGTAGCCCTAAACCTAAATGGAATGCTAATCCCAACACTAAAAGTAGCCCTAAACCTAAAAGTAACCCTAAACCTAAATGTAATCCTAACACTAAAAGTAGCCCTAAACCTAAAAGTAGCCCTAAACCTAAATGTAATCCTAACACTAAAAGTAGCCCTACACCTAAAAGTGTTATACTAATCTGCAACTGAACTTTCACACAATAGCAATCCAACCTTAAAGGGGAACCTCTATTGTACATATATAGGAACCTCAACCTGAGTTGGTGGATGCATCTATGATTTGAACCTCTCTGGGCCCTGTGACTGCTGGCACCTTGCCCCCCCCACTGATTGCCTCTTTGCCGATATCGGGACACAGAAATGAAACACACACAATTATGTTATCATATCTGCACGCTGCTCAGAGCTTGCACACATCTTTTATTGAAATGTAAGAGAGAGAGGGAGGAGTGGTTCCGTAGTAAGACCCCAGGAATGTTTATGTGCAATATACAACCTCAACACAAGTCGTTCTTGTGCCTTTGTTTATCTGAGCATCATGTACTGGGGACCACAGGCAGCTGATGTTCTTGCTAAAGCCTTGCTGAAAACACTTTTGTCTAAGGCAGAAGTATTAACTCTGCGCTACGTCTCCTTACAAAAAGTAACCCTAAACGTAAAACAAGTGGAAATAGTAACCCTAACCCTAAAGACAATCCTAACCCCAAATTCATACCTAGCCCTAGAAGTAGCCCTAATCCTTAAGCAAGCAGAAATAGTAACTCTAATTCTAACCCTAACACGGAAAGTAACCCTAACCGTGAAATTAACTCTAACCTTAAAGTCCTAACTCTAAAAGTAACTCTAATGTCTGGCATGAGTGTATAGAAAGGGTTATAGGAGGTGGTATAGAAGGAGGTATAGCGGAAGTAAAGAGAGGGATATAGGGGGAAACATATGTGCTCCTCCGAATTTACTGAACATATATTAGATTGGTTTGATATCTTCAGGTCTGTCCAAACTTGTGCTAGAAGGAACATTATGTGTGCTGCACCTGATGGAGATCCAGAGCTCATTGCTTCGCCACCTGACCACCAGAGGTTCATCAGAAGGGACCTGGGAGCTCCAGGGGGTCCCTTTACCTCCCTGATGGCAGTTGACAGAGGAGACACTCCAATGAGTGTCACTGTCTGTCCCTTCTCAAGATTCCAAAAACCCTATACTGTTTATGTTTTTTTTAATAGTATCTTGCAAAAAATGATGACATTCCGGGGATGTAACATTTGACACGTCTACTTTTTGCATTAGACACAGAGAAAGCAGATAGGAATCTTGTGTATTTTTCACTGACAGATTGTTTTATTCCGCGAATAACTGACAAAGATTCCGGAAAATGTGATAAAGGCCAAAACCTTCCTTTTTTTGCTACCGTTCACGAATTGTGTTTTCAGTTGTAACAGCTGTCTCCTTTTGGCGCTAATGTTCCTTTACACTGATTAGACTCACAACCTCCACTGGGAGACGGAATATGGAGAAGTGAACACGAACACTTATGTATATTTATACCACAATATCCTAAGCTTGCAGTCTGTCCACAAACGGCAACATACATCCAAGCAGTCGCAACAGAGTTATTATATTTTGTCTAAGTGGATATAGAAAGTCATTTTCAGTGATCAGATTTAATAGAAGTTGAAAATACATTGAGTACCTAAGCAGAGTGTGGTCTGGCTTGCGCTAGCTCGCTTGGCGCCCGCATGTATCAGCTGCCCCTCAACCTCCCCTACGGGTTTTAATGTGAGCAGTTATTTGCTCAAAAGACGTTTCTTCCAAGACGGCTGGAAAATACACACTCTAAAATATTTGAAAAATATATAAAAAAGGGGTTGTAGAGCGTTACAAAGTGTTCCCGTGCAAAATAACATTGAATCAATATTTATTTATATATATATATTTTTATATTATTTTTTTTAAAATGCACTATACAAAATCTGGAGGGTTCTCAAATGGTAAATTGCTAAAGGTAAATAAACAACATAAAACATACACGGCAGTGGCGGAAGTACCAGGGTCGCAGCAGTCGCAGTTGCAACCGGGCCCTGGCATTCCGCCACTGGAGGGGGGCCCAGCACCGCCTGCCAGATTCCGGCAATCAGCGCCGGAATCTGGGAGCCGCGCGCTGGCTGTCCCTCTCCCTGCGAGTGGCTGCTGTCATGTAGCTTGGCCACTCACGTGGGATAGGAACCACCTGACCAGCGCACGAGATCCTCTCGCGAGACCTCTGCGCTGATCAGGTGGTTTCCGGCGAGCGGCCAAGACGCATGCTTCCAGCGGCCGCTCGCCTCGGAGAAGAACGGGACGCCGGCGGAGCCTGCCCTGGGGCCAGTAGAGGTGAGAGCTGGGGGACCTATATACCCATGAGAGCTGGGGGACCTATATACCCATGAGAGCTGGGGGCCCTATATACCCATGAGAGCTGGGGGACCTATATACCCATGAGAGCTGGGGGCCCTATATACCCATGAGAGCTGGGGGCCCTATATACCCATGAGAGCTGGGGGCCAATATATACCCATGAGAGCTGGGGGCCCTATATACCCATGAGAGCTGGGGGGCAATATATACCCATGAGAGCTGGGGGCCATATATACACCCATGTGAGCGGGGGCAATATATATCCATGTGAGCTGGGGGGCAATATATATCCATGTGAGCTGGGGGGCAATATATATCCATGTGTGCTGGGGCATTATATATCCATGTGAGCTGGGGGGCAATATATATCCATGTGAGCTGGGGCAATACTATCTTTGTTTCATTTTGCAGTGAAAAATAAGTAAAAATATAGAGCTTTTTTGGGGGGGGGCCCTTCGTGGATTCTTGCACCGGGGCCCTCAGGTTTCTAGTTACGCCACTGATATACGGGGTTATTCAAAGAGAGCCGAACTGGCCATGGAACTGCACCGTACAGTGAATTCCCCCGTACGGTGCAATTTCATGGCCATTCGGCTATTCAAAAAGCTATACAATATCTTTGGCGCCAGGGAACTCCACATAGAAAAGTAATGGTTTATCTAGTCAGAGATCACTGAACAGCACTAAAATGTCAGTGAAATACCCTGATTTTCGGTGGTTTCATTCGACAGGCTTAAACAGACGAATCCCATAAATTTCAATGTAAAAATAATGCACCAAATTTCTTAAATATTTATTCAACTGTTTATTCTTTTCACTTGCAGCAAAAACTCTATTTATTTATATTTTAGTATTTTTCTGGCATTTTTCAGGTTTTTTTCGGCAAATTTTTCTCAGATTTTTAAAAATGGCTTTTTTGATTTTCCTTAGCAGACCTTTTTATCATTATTCATAGGACCTTATATACAGTATTATTTTAAGGCATTTTTGTGCAGTCATTTTTTATATTTTGCAAACACCTTTTAAAAGTTGCAGTTTTTTTATTTTTTTAACCCCATTGTCGGCTTGTCAGCTTTTTCCGGCGGCTGGTCTTCGCTCTGTTCGGCAGTTCGCCGGCTTTTTTCGGATCGATTCAGAGGTTTTGCGGCAGATCGTCAGATACATTCAGTGGGTCTTTGACGGTTTTTCAAATTGATTCAGTGGTTTTTTGGAACGATTCTGCGGTTTCGCTGTGGTTTTTCGGATTCATTCGGCAGCTCGTTCCCTGCACTTCAGTCACCCTGTGGTGTGGTGAAAGCTGAATTTACCGCATGGTTGGCGAATCGGACTAGCTGAAGTGCAGGAAACGGAAGTACACCGAAATGTCGTTACATTTCGGTGCTCTCTGAATAACCCTGATAGTGTTTTATATGTATCTAATTACACATTTCATGTTGTTTCTTTCCCTTTAACAATGTAACATGTGAGAAGAATCCTGAAGATTACTTAAAGAGTGTGTTATACATATATATTATATATATACAGTTGTGTTCAAAATTATTCAACCTCCAATGCTGTAAAGGGTTTTAGGGAATTTAGTGTACATTTGTAATTGTATTCAGAATGAAATCCTACAAAGACTTTTTAAAGAACCATATGCAACTAAAATGACATCAATTGGTTTTGTAATACAGTAGTAAATGTTTCTTTTGTGAATTCTTCATTGACACAATTATTCAACCCCTTAAAGACTACCACTCTGAAGAACAGAGGTTCATTCAAGTGTTTTCAATCAGGTATTGAAAACACCTGTGGATGTCACGGAGCAGCAATAAAGCATAATAAGCACCAATTAGGCAGCTTTAAAATGACTGTGATACTCAGCTCCTTCTAGACATTTACTGGTGTGGTTACAAACATGGTGAAGTCAAGAGAATGGTCCAGGAAGACAAGAGAAGAGGTGATTACTCTTCACAGGAAGGGCAATGGCTATAAGAAGATTGCAAAGATGTTAAACATACCAAGAGAGACCATAGGAAGCATCATTCGCAAATTCAAGGCAAAGGGCACTGTTGAAACGCTACCTGGTCGTGGCAGAAAGAAGATGCTGACTTCGACTGCTGTGCGCTACCTGAAGCGTAGAGTGGAGAAAAGTCCCCGTGTGACTGCTGAGGAACTGAGAAAAGATCTGTCAGATGTGGGTACTGAAGATTCAGCTCAGACAATACGGCGCACACTGCGTAATGAAGGCCTCCATGCCAGAACTCCCAGGCGCACCCCCTTGCTGTCTCCAAAGAATAAGAAGAGTCGACTGCAGTATGCCAAAAGTCATGTGGACAAACCACAGAAGTTTTGGGATAGTGTTCTGTGGACTGAATCTAATGAAACAAAATTAGAACTGTTTGGGCCCATGGATCAACGCTATGTTTGGAGGAGGAAGAACAAGGCCTATGAAGAAAAGAACACCTTGCCTACTGTGAAGCATGGCGGGGGGTCAATCATGCTTTGGGGCTGTTTTGCTTCTGCAGGTACAGGGAAGCTTCAGCGTGTGCAAGGTACCATGAATTCTCTTCAGTACCAGGAGATATTGGATGACAATGTGATGCAGTCCGTCACAAACCTGAGGCTTGGGAGACGTTGGACCTTTCAACAGGACAATGATCCCAAGCATACCTCCAAGTCCACTAGAGCATGGTTGCAGATTAAAGGCTGGAACATTTTGGAGTGGCCATCGCAGTCACCTGACTTAAATCCGATTGAGAACCTCTGGTGGGACTTAAAGAAAGCAGTTGCAGTGCGCAAGCCTAAGAATGTGACTGAACTGGAGGCTTTTGCCCATGACGAATGGGCGAAGATACCCGTAGATCGCTGCAAGACACTTGTGTCAAGCTATGCTTCTCGTTTAAAAGCTGTTATAACTGTAAAAGGATGTTGTACTAAGTACTAAGATTGAATGTCACTTGGGGGTTGAATAAAACTGATAATGATGTGAGCACAGAAAAGACATTTGTGGTTATTTCATTATAAATGTTATGTTATATTTGTCTGACCTACACGCGCCTCTTTGATTTAATTGTAAGCAAGATGACTGAATGATCAAAATCAATGTCAAACTGGCCAAAACACTCAATTTCAGTGGGGGTTGAATAATTTTGAACACAACTGAATATATCTTAAAAAGACCACTTGTTGGTCAAAACGTCAGTGTTTCTGTTATATGACGTTCCTATTTAGGGAAGCCTACTACCCGACTCACTGACGCAACTGGTCCATCACTCTCACCTTGCAGCCCATCATTCTCACCTTGCAGTTCATCATTCTCACCTTGCAGTTCATCACTCTCACCTTGCAGTCCTCTCCTCCTGTTTCCACGCCAACCCTTCTAGATTGTGAGTTCCCACGGGAATAGGGCCCTCGTTTCCTCCTGTACTGGTTAGTCAAAATGTTGTTCAATGTAGTGTAACCCTTTTTATATTGTGCCCATTGTACAGCGCTGCGGAATATGATGGCTCTATATAAATTAAGAATAATAATACATGGATTTTTATTACAAATTGTGTTTATTTACGAGTTCTCAAGCGTGTTTTGCTTATACAGGTTGTGCACTGCATCCCCTAATCCAGAATTGTAAAACCTGGAAGACTCAAAAGTCTGAAATTTTCAGAGCATTTTAGCTATACTCACCTCCCTGATGCAATGGGTGAGTCGTGCTGCTCCATGACGTAGCTCCTGATAGCTGCAGCAGAGCGTAGCACGCATTGGGAGCCACTGTGCAGTCCCTGCATATGACATGCTGCACAGAGACATGAAGACTCTTTGCAGCATGTCCATGGAAATATAGGCTCTCTCTGGCTCCTGTTGCGATCCCCTTCCTCCAGACATCGGATTCTCATGGTTTCTGAAGTCCAGAAGTATCCAAAAGTCCTAATTCTCAGGGTCTGAGCATTTTTTATTAGGGATGCTGAACCTGTATACTATTTCATGGACCAGTGATGGATCACAGAATGATGAATCGGAGCTGAGAGTGGCTGCACATAACCGTCTGCTTGCTGACATCACTAGTGACCAATCTGGTGACTGGCAACCGGGAAATTCAAAATCCCGGCTGTTGGCACCGCTGGGTGGGTGTAGGAAACTCTTCCACTTCTCCCAGCATTTTAAAAAGATCGTGGCTGCAGGGGGCGGAGGAGAAGGAGGGAGACTGTCCACATCTTGGCCACTTTAAAAAAGATAAAGTGGCAAGGATGACTGTAGAGTTTCTGTAAAGTAGAAGCAAGTTTTTCTATTTTTTTCTTGCTACTGAATCGAAAGAGTTATTTTCTAGCACTATGCATTTTTTTTGGAAACAGATTTGGAATGATGGCAATTTACACATTTAAACATCCATAGGACCAGGTCCCAAGTAAACAGATTGGTGACAGGCTACACCTTACAGCGCGATCGTGTTTCCCACTTTGGTAAGAATAACAATTGCACATAGCAAGTGGGAATATAATAACTGTTAATGTGTCATAATTTGGATCATAAAAGGAAGAAAAACAAATGGCCTTTATCCGCCAAGCCAGGAATATTTTCCTTTTTTTGGCAGTTTTTACGCAAAATAACAAACCCGAGAGATGTAATATTTTTCAATTCGACTCACGGCAAGAAATCTGCCTTTTAATAATTCACTTCCAAAATACCCATGTGCGAGAGCTGAGCAGCAACGTTGGCTTCAACATGTGCATTAACATATAGCTAGTCTTAAGGTTTCTAATATCCTTGGGAGGAAAAAAGAACGAGCCGTGGACAAATATGGAGGAGTAACCGCGCGCCAACATTTTGCAAGAAATACATTCTCAGTTTAAACTGCACTGCTAACATTAGTATAAATATTTAATGTTGTTTTGATCCAATTTAAAATTTGTAATATTACTACAAGCCAGAACCTTACACCGTTTTAACCCCTTAATTACCGTCATCATTTATACATGATCAGGAGCTGCAGACACGGGAACCCAAGATCGTGCTAACATGATCTGGGGCTATGCCGTATCTTTGCAGTTGAAAATAGATGGTTGTAAACTAATTCTATATGCTTTTGGGCTCCAGTACCTTTTAGCACCGTGGGCACGACACCCGAGGTGTTACCACTTTTTACAACCAGCTTGGAATGTGTCTAAATGACATCTCCTACAGCTGATCCTGCACGGAGACCAGAACTGCAGTAACTCCATTGGCCAGCAGATGGTGATATCTCCCTGCCAAATAGGTTATTATGGTAAGGAATACTCGTATGAAATATTTCTTACTGTATAATTAACCCTTTCGCTGCAGACGACGTGTGGGGGACATCATGGAGTGCCACCACTGTATGCGAAGGATGTTCCCAACACGTCGCCAGGTAAGCCAGGGTTTTCTCTCCATACTTACCCCTGGCGTGATGAATGATGTCAGTTTCGCCCTCCCTGGCAGAGCCGGAAGAGCGCCTGAAAGGGTGGGGGATATCAACTAGGAGGGCATACAGAATAAAGAGAGGCATTGCTGGAAAGGTCACAGTCTGACCTTTCCAGCGTTGCTCCTCTTTAACCCCTTCGGTGCCAGTGTGAGGTCTGATGCACAACAGAAGCAGCGGTGTCAGAATGGAACATGGGTGGTGGCATTCCATTAGACAGCAGCAGCCTTGAACACTGGAGAAATGGGAGAACTGACTGGGCAAAAAGAGCTTCTTTTATGAACCCTTGGAGAATCACCGGAGGTCGTGACCTTCCAAATAAAAGCAAATTGTAAAAGTACCATAATATCCAAGAGAATATAGGGGTTATTCACTAGCCTCAGTATTGGCCCCAAAATAGCTTTGAACAGTGAATTTCACCGTATCTGCAATTTTGGGACAATTCATCTGTTCACCAAATACAGGTTAATTGACAGCAAAATACGGTACAGTTTGCTGCAGTTCGGCACCACCGAAATTGTCCCCTAGAAAACCATCGTGTCTTCTATTCACAAAACGCCGAATTGTACCGAAATGTCCTGATGTCTGTCTTTAAATTCGAGATGTTTAAAAGGTGAATCCCATAGGTTTCAATGTAAAAAATCGGATATATTTTCACTTTTTAGAAAAAGATCATTTCCTCTTTTAATTTTTTACAAGAAGTTTTCTTATTTTTTTTAATTTTCAAAAGAGCTTTTTGTATTTTTTAACAGATTTTTGTTTTTTGTAAGAACCTTTCCCGTTATTTAGACGCATTTTTAATACTTTTTATTGATTTAAACTCCTATTAGGAGTTTCCTTTATTTTTCCCCAGTTCAGCGGAATTTGCCGAGGCAATTTCGGCGCAATCTGGCGCAATTTGGTGGTTTTCGCCTAATCTAATAAATGCTTCGGCACTGCATTTTCAGCAAAATACGATGACCATTCCCTAAATAGTGAATTCACCGTATTTTCTGCGAAATGGAAACTATGAAGTGCCCTGAAATGCGTTTTATGTTTTCTGGATCCTGTCTTCCTACCGTTTTACTCAGATTGCTGCATTGATACAACGCAGAAGTACAGGAGTCAGCAGTGAACGGTAGGCTCAGAAGGATCACTAAGGAAAGAAAAATGATGTCATAGAGGTGAAGGAAATAATACGTTTAGGAGAAAAAAATATTGTCCAATATTCCAAGATTGTCTACGTTTCTCGTGCGAGTGAAAATGGTACCTGGAACACGGCTTTAATGTAGCGAGATTGTATCACCCTTTCGGAATTCCAGATGAACCGAGGTGGAATGTTTCTCGCAGCCTTCCTTAAAAAGCGAGTCTGCTCGCAGACGGAGAATGTTCCTGTAAACAGATGATTCAAGAAATCATTTTGAATAAATCTGTCTCTTTTTGTGCTCGCCCGAGGCAAAATATTCCTTCTCTTGTGGTTTCAATAATTTCAAGAACACGAACACATTGCACAGTCTGGTGTCTGTCTGTAGGTTCACTGTTAGTGATAATGACCATTCACGCTAATTCCCAGGTGTGTATAACATGTAGAATTTATGATACAGATGTGACCTGTGACCCGGCATAGCACGGCTGGTAACGATGTGCACACTGCGCACTTTATGCACTTGTTATGATGTTTCCACCATTGCATACAATGTCGGAATACGAGCATCCTAAAAATCATCGATTAATGGATTTATTAAGCCTAATTATTCCATTATTATTTTATTATTATTATTCTTTATTTATAAAGCGCCAGCATATTCCGCAGCGCTGTACAATAAGCACAGTATAGACAGGGTTACAATACATTGAACAACATTTGACAAACAGTACAGGAGGAGATGAGGGCCCTATTCCCGTAGGAACTCACAATCTAGGAGGGTTGGGGTTGGAAACAGGAGGAGAGGACTGTAAGGTGAGAGTGATTGATGGTTGTGTCAGTGAGTTGGGTGGTAGGCTTCCCTAAATAGGAACGTTTTAAGGGAGCGTTTGAAGGAAGAGAAATTAGAGGAAAGTCTGACCGTACGAGGGAGAGCGTTCCAGAGAGTGGGGACAGCGCGTGAGAAATCCTGCAGTCTATCATGGGAAGAGGTGATGCGGGGAGAAGCTAGGAGCAGGTCACTGTTTGACCTTAGGGAGCGGGCTGGGGTGTATTTGGTGATTAGTGAGGACAGGTAGTGGGGCGCTGAGTTAGTGAGGGTTTTGTAGGTAAGGATAAGGATTTTGAACTTAATTCTGCAGTGGATGGGGAGCCAGTGAAGGGACTCGCAGAGGGGAGCGGCAGAGACAGAGCGGCGGGTGAGGTGAATTAGCCTGGCGGAGGCGTTCAGGGTGGATTGTAATCGGGAGAGGCGGGACAGAGGGAGGCCAGATAAGAGATTATTGCAATAGTCGAGTCGGGAGATTACCAGGGCGTGTATGAGTTGTTTTGTGGTGACAGCGGTAAGAAATGGCCGAATTCTGGAAATATTACGCAGTTGGTATCGGCAGGAGGAGGAAAGAGACTTGATGTGGGGGATGAAGGAAAGAGCAGAGTCAAGAGTAACTCCAAGACAGCGAACTTGGTTTGATGGGGAGATGGTGATACCCTCCACCGTGATAGAGAAGTCAGGAGGTGGAGAGGCATTAGAGGGAGGAATAAGTAGGAGCTCAGTCTTTGACATGTTGATCTTTAGGTGGTGGGAGGCCATCCAGGAGGAGATGCCAGATAAACAGTCACTGACTTTTGAAAGGACAGGGGGAGAGAGATCAGGGGTAGAGAGGTAGATCTGAGTGTCATCAGCGTAGAGGTGGTAATTAAAGCCAAAGCTGTTGATGATTTTGCCCAGGGAGGAACACATTGCAAGAACACGAACACATTGCAATATCTAATAAACCGTTTATTATTTTAATCTGCAGTAAAAAGTCTCTTTATTTCTAGATATTTTAGGATCTTTTAGGCATTTTTGGGGATTTTTTCATTGGCTCCTCGGCTTTTTCCGGCGTGTTCGGTGTGGTTTTTCCGGCGGTTCCGGTGGGTTTTCCGTGGGTTTTTGGCGGGATTGCAGCAGCATTGCGGTGGGTTTGCGGCGGGTTTTCCCTGCACATATCACATATCTGACGATGTGATCTTGAAGGCATTGAAATACTAGGGGATATTCAGAAAGAGCCGATCTGGTGCTGAAATGTAACCGGACACTGAAATTCAGCGTACGGGGACATTTCGGGGCCATTCAGCTATTCAGAAAGCAGGCAGTTAGCCAAATTTTTGCCAACTGCCTGCACATACGGTGCCTGTTCGGTGCCTGTTCGAGGGCAGTGAAATCCCCCATAGAGAAGCAATGGTTAATCTATTCAGAGAATACCGAACAGCAGTGACAAAGTTGTCAAAATGCCCTGCTGGTCATTGGTTTCATTTGGCAGGTTTATTCAGGAGAATCCAATAGGCTTCAATGTTAAAAATATTCCTGTTTTAATGCAATATCTAATAAACCGTTTATTATTTTAATCTGCAGTAAAAAGTCTCTTTATTTCTAGATATTTTAGGATCTTTTAGGCATTTTTTGGGATTTTTATTTTTTTTTTTTTTAATCGTTTTTTTTTTTTTCTGTAACAGCCCTTTTTATTATCATTCATTGGATCTTATATGTAAATTCCAGGCATTTTCGTTCTGTAGTTTTTTTGACGTTAGCCCAGCTAGCCACTGCACATTACAATCCAAACGCTAATGGGTTAAGTAACCCGTTTGCGTTTGGTATCTTGCGCCTTTCAGCGCGAGGTTACTGTACTTTGCGCTCCCTATACTTAACATGGGAGCGCAAAGTGTTAATCAGCGCTGGATTACAAAGTCCTAATGCTGATTAATGTCCGGCTGCGGTTAGGGAAGAGTTAACGCACAGCCTGGACCTGGTGCTAACGGATTCCGCTTCTGCATCCCGGAACGTAGCACCCGCTAACAATGCAGGTAGCTTTGCGGGCGCAGTTTTTTCTCCTTAGCGCCCCCGTTTTAATGGGAGGATTATAATTTAGCACCATATTTTTTGGTTATTTTTTTACCCCATCCGTCAGCTTGTCGGCTTTTTCCAGCAGCTGGTCTGCACTATGATCATTGGCTCCTCGGCTTTTTCCGGCGGCTCCGGTGGGTTTTCCGTGGGTTTTCGGCGGGATTGCAGCGGCATTGCGGTGGGTTTGCGGCGGGTTTTCCCTGCACTCCGGGGACCCTGCGGTTAATGCTGAATTCACCGCAGGGTGGGGAACGTTGATTCCCCGAAGTGCAGGGAACTGCGGGGAACGAGAGAGCACTGAAATGTCAGCGACATTTCGGTGCTCTCTGAATAACCCCTGCTGTCCTTTCCACAAGTCTCCAGCTTGCTGATACACACTTCCATGCATTTCCCACCCTTTTCTCCTCAATGTTTTCCTTAAAGGGACACTCTACCCATCAGGACCACTTTATCTTTTTAACCCATTAATGCCTCGGGGCGTGCTATGACGTCCGGCCACGGGTGGGACTGAATGCACAGGATGGCATAGCCAGTGGCGTAGCGTGGGGGGGCCGTGGCCCGGGCGCAGTTTTGTTAGGGGCGCATAATTTCAAAAGAAATTTGCGCCCTCTAAAACTTGAGGCCCGGACTGACCCGCCGGGCTCTCGGGCGCCGCCCAAGGGCCCGCGGGTTGAGGGGACCCAGATGCCAGGCAGCAGGAGTGCCTGCCCGGTCCTGAACAGTGAGTCCGTCCATGTTGAAAGGGAGGCGGCTGCATGCAGGCGGTCACGTGGTCCGGCTAATCAGGTGGTACTGAGTCTCTGTACCACCTGACTGGCCGGACCGCGTGACCTGCGCACGCACGCAGCCGCCTCCCCTTCAACACGGACAGACTCACACGCTGTTCAGGACCGGGCAGGCACTCCCGCTGCCCGGCATCTGGGCCCCCTCAACCCCTGCTGGATCCGGAGCTGGGGCAATATCCATGTATGAGCTGGCTGCTGCTGGGCAATATCCAGGTGAGAGCTGGGGCAAATCCATGTGTGAGCTGGGGCAAATCCATGAGCTGGGGCAAATCCATGTGAGAGCTGGGGCAAATCCATGAGCTGGGGCAAATCCATGAGCTGGGGCAAATCCATGAGCTGGGGCATATCCATGAGCTGGGGCATATCCATGTGTGAGCTGGGGCATATCCATGTGTGAGCTGGGGCATATCCATGTGTGAGCTGGGGCAAGTCCATGTGTGAGCTGGGGCAAATCCATGAGCTGGGGCAAATCCATGAGCTGGGGCATATCCATGTGTGAGCTGGGGCAAATCCATGTGTGTGCTGGGGCATATCCATGTGTGAGCTGGGGCAAATCCATGTGTGAGCTGGGGCATATCCATATGTGTGCTGGGGCATATCCATGTGTGAGCTGGGGCAAATCCATGTGTGAGCTGGGGCATATCCATGTGTGAGCTGGGGCAAATCCATGTGTGAGCTGGGGCAAATCCATGTGTGAGCTGGGGCAAATCCATGAGCTGGGGCAAATCCATGAGCTGGGGCATATCCATGTGTGAGCTGGGGCAAATCCATGTGTGAGCTGGGGCAAATCCATGTGTGAGCTGGGGCAAATCCATGAGCTGGGGCAAATCCATGAGCTGGGGGAAAATCCATGAGCTGGGGCAAATCCATGAGCTGGGGCATATCCATGTGTGAGCTGGGGCAAATCCATGTGTGAGCTGGGGCAAATCCATGAGCTGGGGCAAATCCATGAGCTGGGGCATATCCATGTGTGAGCTGGGGCAAATCCATGAGCTGGGGCATATCCATGAGCTGGGGCATATCCATGAGCTGGGGCATATCCATGTGTGAGCTGGGGCATATCCATGTGTGAGCTGGGGCATATCCATGTGTGAGCTGGGGCAAGTCCATGTGTGAGCTGGGGCAAATCCATGAGCTGGGGCAAATCCATGAGCTGGGGCATATCCATGTGTGAGCTGGGGCAAATCCATGTGTGTGCTGGGGCAAATCCACGTGTGAGCTGGGGCAAATCCATGTGTGAGCTGGGGCATATCCATATGTGTGCTGGGGCATATCCATGTGTGAGCTGGGGCAAATCCATGTGTGAGCTGGGGCATATCCATGTGTGAGCTGGGGCAAATCCATGTGTGAGCTGGGGCAAATCCATGTGTGAGCTGGGGCAAATCCATGAGCTGGGGCAAATCCATGAGCTGGGGCATATCCATGTGTGAGCTGGGGCAAATCCATGTGTGAGCTGGGGCAAATCCATGTGTGAGCTGGGGCAATCCATGAGCTGGGGCAAATCCATGAGCTGGGGAAAATCCATGAGCTGGGGCAATCCATGAGCTGGGGCATATCCATGTGTGAGCTGGGGCAAATCCATGTGAGCTGGGGCAAATCCATGAGCTGGGGCAAATCCATGAGCTGGGGCATATCCATGTGTGAGCTGGGGCAAATCCATGAGCTGGGGCATATCCATGTGTGAGCTGGGGCAATCCATGAGCTGGGGCAAATCCACGTGTGAGCTGGGGCAAATCCATGAGCTGGGGCAAATCCATGAGCTGGGGCAAATCCATGAGCTGGGGCATATCCATGTGTGAGCTGGGGCAATATCCATGTGTGAGCTGGGGCAATATCCATGTGTGAGCTGGGGCAATATTCATGTGTGAGCTGGGGCAAATCCATGTGTGAGCTGGGGCAAATCCATGTGTGAGCTGGGGCATATCCATGTTTGAGCTGGGGCAATATTCGTGTGTGAGCTGGGGCAATATTCATGTGTGAGCTGGGGCAAATCCATGTGTGAGCTGGGGCAATATCGATAACGTGTCCACAGGTTGGGGGGGGCGCACAATTCTTGGCTGGCCCCGGGTGCTGACAACCCACGCTACGCCACTGGGCATAGCACACCCTGCTGGCTTCTTTGGGCTGCGTCCCACCCCCCACCAGCCAGCACACATTACGCGTCATTCGCTGCCATCGGAGGGCCTGAACTCAAGCCACCCCCCTGCAGCCAATGACACAAGCCGCTTGTCAGCTGCGTAAGCTAGCCAGAGGAGGGGCCACAGTTGCCACTTCAGAGCTGGGGTTCACTAGTACATCTCCTCAGCATTTAGACCAACCCACCGGGAACAACCCCTCGGTCGTAAGGGGTTAAAGTGATCAGGATGTGAGGAGTTCCCACCCTTCTGCCCCTCCACTCTCCTGCCCCTTCTGGTATTATCGTTGGGTGAAGTGGAGGCATTTCCTCCACCCACCCATTGTCACTAGTAGCCGGGATTTTTTGAATTTCCTGGCTGCCGATTGGTCAGCTTCAGCACGCAGCGAGCGTGGAAAAAAAAGTCTTGCTAAAAACAACAACTTAATATATTTTTTAACTCGTGAACACCACGGGGCGTACTATGCCGTCCTTGCAGCATGGAGGCGGGCCTAAACTCCACATGGCAGCAGACCATGCTCTGCAGCTTTCTGGCACTCCTATGTCTCAGTGGTCGATCACTGTCACTGGCCGCAGCATGACTGCCTGAACTCTGTCGATGCGTTGAAATTTCGGCGGCATGTTCTGTAGCATGTTTGCAAATGAATGTCATTGCACTAAACTAAGTTCCTTCGTATTTCTGCCGAATAAGCCCACATCGAGTATGCTCGATCTCGGGGCACTTGCAGGTGCTTTTCAATATAGGGTATATATATACTACTGGATGAGGGTAGGGAAGAGGTTAAGCCTGCTTACCGGTAAGTGACCGTTCAAACAATAAAGTTGCGTGAAAAGCTGTGTATCGGTCTCTTTAAATAACTAATACAGTATCAATCAGATGAAATGAATATTCTTGAAAAAGGCTCCAGCTCTGATCTATCACAGACTGTGTGTGTTTTGCAAAGACTTTATATAAATTTAATCCATCACTTTTTTTGAAGCACAGATTGGTATTTGAAAAGAGAGAGGGGAAAAAAAAGAAAAAAGAGGTTTCTGGTAGAGTTTCCTGTAATTAAGGACAGCCAAGTCTCATGAGAAAGGTTCTCTTCATTGGCCATTAATAACTAAGTGAAATGCTTGATGATTAATCACTTTACTTTTGACAGGATGAAAAACCATCTACGACAACAGTGGGATATGGTCTCTCTGTGATCTGGAATATTCGTACCCGATGCAGAACTTGCGGTGTGTTTCACCATTTTGACGCTTTACTAATAAACACAAAACAACTTTTTACTAACTCATTAATCGCCAGAGTGGAGGAAAGAAATATATAAAAATTCAGTTATATTTTTTATTTACTTATTAATATACTACCATCATTGTACACCCATAGAGTATTTATTAATTACAAATTTATACGCAGAACATTTTGCACAAAATAAACATTTTTGTTAAAGGGACACTCTACTCATCCTGACCACTTGATCGTTTAAGGCTGGCCGTCCCTGGGTCTGTATTTGTGCAATCGTGCGATAGGGATGTACGTTTCGGGTTTCGGAATTTTGGAATTTTCACGAAATTTCCTGATTCGTGCATTCGAATTTGGCCGATTTTTCCGAAAATTTTCAGATCCGAAAACGGCAGATCCGAAAAAAAAATCGGGCCGAAACGAAAACTTTTCAGAATTTTCGAATGGACTAGAGATGTGTAAAATCGAAATTCATTTTCATTCAATTCGTGAATTCGGCTCCATTCCTGATTTCGGTTCCATTTCAGTAATTTCCGACATCGTATTTATATCGCTGATTCTGTAATTAAATTTTGTATCATTCCCATCTCAATGTATCCTTCCTGGAAAACCAGAGATATCTCAATGTATCCTTCTTGTAAAACATGAGAAATCTCAATGTATCCTTCTTGTAAAACATGAGAAATCTCAATGTATCCTTCCTGGAAAACCAGAGAAATCTCAATGTATCCTTCTTGTAAACTCAGAGAAATCTCAATGTATCCTTTCCCGGGAAACCAGAGAAATCTCAATGTATCCTTCCTCGAAAACCAGTGAAATCTCAATGTATCCTTCTTGTAAAACATGAGAAATCTCAATGTATCCTTCTTGTAAAACATGAGAAATCTCAATGTATCCTTCCTGGAAAACCAGAGAAATCTCAATGTATCCTTCTTGTAAACTCAGAGAAATCTCAATGTATCCTTTCCCGGGAAACCAGAGAAATCTCAATGTATCCTTCCTCGAAAACCAGTGAAATCTCAATGTATCCTTCTTGTAAAACATGAGAAATCTCAATGTATCCTTCTTGTAAAACATGAGAAATCTCAATGGCAGAATTATCGTATCGGCAGAATTATCGTATCGTATAATTATCGTATCTGAAAAAACATAGTTTACGTCAAAACAAATAGACACTTTGAAACGAGGAGAACAGACGTTCCGAAAAACACGAAAATTTCCGAAATCACGAAAAAAAAACTCGATACGAAAAACGAACCGAAACGAACCGAACCGGAAATCGGCCGAAACGAGCCGAAACGAAAATTTTCAAAATCAGAACGAACCGAACCAAATCGAACCGAAAAAAATCTGTGCACAAGCCTATCGTGCGATTGTCTGATGTTGTCCATCATCACCCGACCAATCCAACAACATGACGGAGGTTCATCCCTCGTCCACAGCCTCCGACTTCCATCGGACAGCTTCAGATGACTTTTGTGACTACAACAGACTAGCGATCTTAACTATTTAAATGGGATTTGTCAGATGAAATCGAGACGATCTGCTACAATTAACATGAAAAGGAGATTAATTGTATAGTTAAACCGCCAATCAGTGGCAGGGAAATTGTCCCATAGAGAAGTGATTCAGTTCCACAGGCAAATCCCATAGGATTCAATGTGAAAAAAAATTTCAGATTTTTTTTTTATTCAACCGCTTATTATTTTCTTTTACAGTAAAAAAAAGCCTTTTTATTTATTTGTCACGGATCCCTCTGATTACCAAAATAGTGGTCCCTTTACGCAGACCGCTCTCTACCCTTCCGATCCTTGAATGGTCGGCAAAACTAGAAAGACAATTAACCAGACAATAGATAGACAAGAGGTAACACCAGACAGAGGTACAGAATAGGGTATTGTCACGAATCCTTCTGACTACCAAGATAGTGATCCCTTTATGTGGATCGCTCTCTACCCTTCCGATCCTTGAATGGTCGGCAAAACTAGATAGACAATTAACCAGGTAATAGATAAACAAAGGGAAACACCAGACAGGGGTACAGACCAGAGTATACGTTCTCCCTAGGACCTTAGTTATAGCAGAGGAAATCTGATGTGTGCTTAGGGCGCCACATAGACTGACCTCGGTACCAACGTTAAGGGCAGAACCAAGAGCAGAGTAAATGCCAATACCAGGGGTTATACACAGAATGGTTTGTTTGCCAATGCCAGGGGTCATACACAGGAGGGTTCGTTTGCCAATGCCAAGGGTCATACACAGGAGGGTTCGTTTGCCAATGCCAAGGGTCATACACAGGAGGGTTCGTTTGCCAATGCCAAGGGTCATACACAGGAGGGTTCGTTTGCCAGAAGCAAGGTTAGATACAGAAATCGCCAAAATACACAAGAGCTCTGTGGGAAGTGAATACCACGTCAGGGCACCGGCATGGTAGTGAGACTGGGCTTTAAAACCGGCGGGTCCGCGTCATAACGCCAGGCCCCGCCCCTCGGCGTCCCACGTGAGCGCACCCGGTAGCGTTCATCATTCGGCGCCTGGCCAGCGAGCAGCGAGGAATCTGCTGCCAGGCGCCCCAGCCCCTGACCAGCCGTGACAGAACCCCCCCCTCCACGGGCGGCCACTGGACGACCCCCAGGGGCACGGGGGTGCGCCAAATAGAAGGCCTTCACTAGCCTAGGAGCATGGACTTCTGCAGCCGGAATCCAAGAACGATCCTCCGGACCGTAACCCACCCAATCGACCAAGTACTGCAAGGACCCCCTAGATATCCTGGCACCCAGAATGGCCTTAACCTCGAACTCCTCCTCACCCTCCACAGAGATAGGAGGCGGTGGAGCATGGACCTTGGTGTACCGGTTACACAACAACGGCTTCAAAAGGTGTACATGGAACACATTATGTATCTTAAGATGGGAGGGTAACGCCAAAGCATAGGAGACAGGGTTGATTCGCCGCAGAATCTTAGGGGCCGATATACCTAGGAGCCAACTTCATGGAAGGCACTAAGAGCTTAATGTTACGTGAAGAAAGCCAAACCCTGTCCCCAACTTGATACACAGGTGCCTGCCTCCTGTGTCTGTCGGCCTTGGTTTTCTGGATGGCACTACTCTCCTCTAGTGCCCGTCTCACTCTCCCCCAAGTCTCTTTCAATGATGCCAGTTGCTCATCCAAAGCAGGAATCGTGGTATCAGGAAACGTAGCGGGGAGCACGGGAGGATCAAAACCATAAACAGCGAAGAAAGGAGAATGTCATGTGGACTCACTCGCTGCACTGTTCAAGGCATACTCGGCCCATGGTAACAGGTCTGACCAGTTATCTTGTTGTTCTGATATAAAGCACCTGAGATATTTCTCCACATTTTGGTTTGCTCGTTCTGCTGCTCCGTTGGTCTGGGGGTGATAGGCCGAAGAGAAAGAGAGGTCTATCCCCACATTCTTACAAAACCCTCTCCAGAATCTGGAGATGAATTGGGTCCCCCTATCAGAGACAATCTCCAGAGGGACACCGTGTATGCGGACCACGTTGGAAATGAATATGGGCACCAGTTCGGCTGCCGAAGGTAGTTTCCGAAGAGGAACATAGTGACCCATCTTGGAAAATCGATCTATGACCGTAAGTATCACTGTATTCCCCCTTGACTCAGGTAAATCTACTATAAAATCCATGGCTACATGTGACCATGGTCGTTCGGGGATCGGCAAAGGCTGGAGTAACCCAATGGGTGCTGTTTTGGGACTTTTCTGCCTTGAGCACACCTCGCACACAGCTATGTAATCTTTAACATCTCGGCGTAACGTGGGCCACCAGAGGAGTTTACTGATATTAGACACAGTCTTGGTGATACCCATATGCCCAGAAGTTTTATTATCATGATAGATGTTAAGTACTTCCTCTCTTTCGTTCTCAGGTACAAAGAGTTTCGCAGGAGGTTTTCCCCCAGGAGCTGCACCCTGGACGGTCTGCAACCTTTTCATTAGGGGAGACGAGACACTAATCGTGGTAGAGGCTATAATCCTTTCCTGGGGTACAATGGGATGCTGATCTTGGATATTGTGTTCATAAGATTCATACTGTCTCGACAATGCGTCTGCTTTAATGTTTCTGGACCCAGGTCTATAGGTAAGCACGAAATTAAAACTTGAGAGAAACAACGACCATCTCGCTTGTCTGGAATTTAAACGTTTAGCATCACCAATGTACGTGAGATTCTTATGATCGGTTATGATAACGATGGGGTCCTTAGACCCCTCTAATAAGTATCTCCATTCGGCCAAGGCCGCGATGACTGCTAACAACTCTCTATTTCCAATGTCATAGTTCTTCTCTGCCGGGGACAATTTCCGAGAATAGAAGCCGCATGGATGCAAGGGTTTGTCGGGTGCCTCCCTTTGGGACAAGACTGCGCCAAGACCTAGTTCGGAGGCGTCAACTTCTACTTGGAAAGGCAGAGCCGGATCTGGATGTCGGAGAACAGGGGCAGTAGTGAACGCTTGCTTTAGTGCCTCAAAGGCTTGAGTGGCTTGAGGTGTCCATTTCTGATTTCCCACCCCTTTCTTTGTCATAGCCGTGAGGGGAGCTACCAAGGCCGAAAAATCTTTAATGAACCTTCGATAATAGTTCGTAAATCCCAGAAACCTCTGGATGGCTTTAAGCCCTTGGGGTAGAGGCCAGTCAAGAATAGCTGAGAGCTTTTTTGGATCCATTTGAAAACCCTCAGGGGTTATTATATAACCAAGGAATTGCACAGTTACTATGTCGAATAGACATTTTTCTAGTTTGCAGTACAATCCAGCCTTCAATAGTTTTTCCAATACTTGTTTTACGTGGACATGATGAGTGTCTACATCCGGAGAGTATATCAGGATGTCATCCAGATATACTATAACGAATTCTTGCAAAAAATCCCTTAGGGTGTCGTTTATAAGGTCCTGGAAGACGGCTGGCGCATTACACAACCCAAAAGGCATCACCAGGTATTCATAATGCCCGCTACGTGTATTAAAAGCCGTTTTCCATTCATCTCCCTTTTTAACCCTGACCAGGTTGTACGCTCCGCGTAAATCAAGCTTCGTATAAACACAGGCCCCTTTTAATCGGTCGAACAATTCTGTTATGAGAGGTATGGGATACGCATTTCTTATAGTTATCCTGTTCAAACCTCTATAATCGATGCAAGGTCGCAGATCTCCCTCTTTCTTGGAAACAAAAAAGAAACCTGCTCCTGCTGGAGAAGAGGACCGTCTAATGAATCCTCGTTCCAGATTCTCCCTTATGTATTCCTCCATAATGTCGTTCTCTTTTTGTGATAAAGGGTATACGTGACCCCTAGGAGGCATCGTACCGGGGAGTAAATCAATAGCACAGTCATATGGACGATGTGGTGGTAGGACCTCAGTCCTGGCTTTAGAGAACACCTCCTTTAATGTCAGGTAACATTCAGGGACCTCTGTGGACAAAGGAGGGGCTGTGGCAATATTGAGGCTACCAATCACATTAACTCTGCCTAGGCACTTAGACTGACAACTTTGACCCCAACATTTTATGTCTCTCAGGACCCAATCGACAACCGGGTTGTGCTCTGTTAACCATGGAAACCCAAGAACGACAGGACATGAGGGTGATTCAATAATTTGAAATCTTATTGTCTCCTGGTGCAAAATTCCTGTTTTCATACATACATCGATAGTGTCGTGAGTGATATGTGGGCATGACAGGGGTTTACCATCTATGGCTTCCACCATTAGAGGTCTCTCTTTAAGAACCAGAGGTAAGAGGTTTTTGGCAGCAAAATTCTTATCCATGAAATTGCCTGAGGCCCCAGAGTCTAGGAACGCCTCAGTCTTGAGGTGAACCCCCTCCCAGGTTAGGGAGATTGGTAACAGAATCCTGGATTTTTTTTTTTCATTGTCCACAAAGGAGGCATACAGAGAACCAATAACCTGGGTATTGGCTGTTCTTTGACCCAGTTTGCCATATTCACCCCTACTAAGCCTGGGTCTCTGAGGACACTGAAGGCGGAAGTGATCTGCCCCTGCACAATAGAAGCAGAGCCCCTTTTCTCTTCTGTGCGCTCTTTCTGCTTCTGAAATACCCGTTTTCCCTATTTGCATGGGTTCAACAACTGGTAAATCTGTTCTCACATTATCCGAGGTACCTGACGTACTGGTGCGTCTGGGTAATGAGGGTAAAGGAGGCAAGACCCTTCTGGGTCTGTCTCTGGGGTGTCTCCTTTCCCTAATTTGGTCGTCCATGGCTATACAAAAATCTATCAGGTGGTCTAGATTCTCTGGTAATTTTAAGGGAGCCAGCTCAAACATAAAAGCCTCGTTCAAACCTTCGGTAAAGGCTAAGGTTAAAACGTCGTTCGGCCAAAGCACCTCAGAAGTCAAAGTCTTAAACTCGATGGCATAGTCTGCAACCCTCTTATTGCCTTGTTTGATGTGAAACAAAGACCTACCCGCATTGGTAGCCCTTCTAGAGGGATCAAAGGTACGTTTTAACTCAGAGGTAAAACCCTCATAATCGTAGATGATGGGTTTCTTATTTTCCCACAACGGCGTAGCCCACAATAAAGCTTTTTCTGTTAAATGATTAATCAGATATCCTACTTTGGCTTTATCAGACATACAAGAACCAGGGTTGTTCTCAAACAAGATCTCGAGTTGAGTCAAAAAACCCCGGCATAAGTTTGGTGTACCATCATAGCGTAGGGGTGCCTTCATACTAAGCCTATGTCCCTCAGGGGAGACGGAACTGACCCTAGGTAATGCTGGATCTGGAGGGTTTGAGGTACCTGTATTGGACCGATTTTACAGGGTTTGCAGAGCGAGAGAAATCTGGTCCATCCTATGGTCCTGTTCCTCTTGTCTGGCTGCGATACGTGCCAGCTGGTTAGAGAGGTCTGCGGGATCCATTGGCCCTGACGTAATGTCACGGATCCCTCTGATTACCAAAATAGTGGTCCCTTTACGCAGACCGCTCTCTACCCTTCCAATCCTTGAATGGTCGGCAAAACTAGAAAGACAATTAACCAGACAATAGATAGACAAGAGGTAACACCAGACAGAGGTACAGAATAGGGTATTGTCACGAATCCTTCTGACTACCAAGATAGTGATCCCTTTATGTGGATCGCTCTCTACCCTTCCGATCCTTGAATGGTCGGCAAAACTAGATAGACAATTAACCAGGTAATAGATAAACAAAGGGAAACACCAGACAGGGGTACAGACCAGAGTATACGTTCTCCCTAGGACCTTAGTTATAGCAGAGGAAATCTGATGTGTGCTTAGGGTGCCACATAGACTGACCTCGGTACCAACGTTAAGGGCAGAACCAAGAGCAGAGTAAATGCCAATACCAGGGGTTATACACAGAATGGTTTGTTTGCCAATGCCAGGGGTCATACACAGGAGGGTTCGTTTGCCAATGCCAAGGGTCATACACAGGAGGGTTCGTTTGCCAATGCCAAGGGTCATACACAGGAGGGTTCGTTTCCCAATGCCAAGGGTCATACACAGGAGGGTTCGTTTGCCAGAAGCAAGGTTAGATACAGAAATCGGCAAAATACACAAGAGCTCTGCGGGAAGTGAATACCACGTCAGGGCACCGGCATGGTAGTGAGACTGGGCTTTAAACCCGGCGGGTCCGCGTCATAACGCCAGGCCCCGCCCCTCGGCATCCCACGTGAGCGCACCCGGTAGCGTTCATCATTCGGCGCCTGGCCAGCGAGCAGCGAGGAATCTGCTGCCAGGCGCCCCAGCCCCTGACCAGCCGTGACATTATTGGGGGGTTTTTTTCTTTGAGAATTTGTTTGTATTTTCATAGGTGAAATTTTTGATTCCATTTTTTTTTTTTAAAAAGTCGTTTTTTATCCTTCGCCGCCGAAGTGGAAGAAAAATGGAAAAAACACTGCCGAACGCTGTCAAAGACACGAAGGGAACTCTGGTTCTGTCCCTGGTGTTGAAAGGGCTTTAATAAGGGGCAGCACCGAAGTTCTCTTCATGTCTTTGGCAGCGTACGGCTACAAGTTTTTTTTTAGTTTTTTTTTTAGTTCGATGGCATTCAGCGGCTTCGGCAGTCTTCCCATCAGTCGTTCTGGGTCATCCATTTTCGCTTTCAGTGTACGGCCCAAATCAGTTAAAAATGTTATTCATGGTCAGACGGCCAAGTCAGTTATCCGACTACTGACCTAGAGAATGGCCAGCCTTAAAGTGGTCAGGAGGTGAAGAGTGACCCCGCCCTGATATGGCAGAATCGAAGGGTTAAGTGGAGCAGTTTCCTCCACCCCAAACAGCGTCACCAGCATCCAGGATATTGATGTTCCTGGCTGCCGGTCACCAGATGAGTCACAAGTGACTTCAAAACAGAGAGCATGCCGATGTCACCATCCGAGACCACCTAGAATAGTAAGCAGTCTCAGAGAGGCAGAAAACTCATCCATTCTTTTATGGAGACACTACGGAACTTGCATACTTAAGGTGCACAAGTTTGTAGAGGTGCGCAATTTGTGGGTCCTACACTATGCAAGTGGAGAAGGAGCACAAATTGCATAGTGAAGCTTCAGGTACTTCCAAGATTTGAAAATCCCTGAGCTGAAAGGGAGGAGCAGCGCACGGCGAGGGACAAAAGTGGAGTAAATTCACCTAAAATAAGATAGTAAGATATGATAATAAACATATTAAAAAATAATTGGGCAGATGCTGTCTGCAGCCTCTGCTCAATTTCAACCTGGTGTTAAGAGCTTTTCTGGGAAGCTACCACCCTACCTGAATAGACTGCTCCACCTAGCAGTTCCCTCATCCTAGAACCTCCGGTCCAGGACCTGCACCTTACTTGCAATACCACAATACAAAAATACAAAAATAAAGTGGCTCGATCTTCATTTTCCTGCAGAGCACCACAAATATAGAATAACCTCCCAGACGCCATCAAATCTTCCCCCAGTCTAAAGTCACTTAAGAGCCCCAATTAATATACCTTGTTAAAGAATGCACCTGTAAACATGTAACACAGTGACTATATACAGAATGCACCTGTAAAAATGTAACACAGTGACTATATACAGAATGCACCTGTAAACATGTAACATAGTGACTATATACAGAATGCACCTGTAAACATGTAACATAGTGACTGTATACAGAATGCACCTGTAAACATGTAACATAGTGACTATATACAGAATTCACCTGTAAACATGTAACATAGTGACTATATACAGAATGCACCTGTAAACATGTAACATAGTGACTATATACAGAATGCACTTGTAAACATGTAACACTGTGACTATATCCAGAATGCGCCTGTAAACATGTAACAGTGACTATATACAGAATGCACCTGTAAACATGTAACAGAGTGACAATATACAGAATGCACCTGTAAACATGTAACCTAGTGACTATATATAGAATGCACCTGTAAACATGTAACATAGTGACTATATACAGAATGCACCTGTAAACATGTAACATAGTGACTGTATACAGAATGCACCTGTAAACATGTAACATAGTGACTATATACAGAATTCACCTGTAAACATGTAACATAGTGACTATATACAGAATGCACCTGTAAACATGTAACATAGTGACTATATACAGAATGCACTTGTAAACATGTAACACTGTGACTATATACAGAATGCGCCTGTAAACATGTAACAGTGACTATATACAGAATGCACCTGTAAATATGTAACATAGTGACTATATACAGAATGCGCCTGTAAACAAGTAACACATTGACTATATACAGAATGCACCTGTAAACATGTAACATAGTGACTATATACAGAATGCGCCTGTAAACAAGTAACACATTGACTATATACAGAATGCACCTGTAAACATGTAACAGTGACTATATACCGAATGCACCTGTTAACATGTAACACTGTGACTATATACAGAATGCACCTGTAAACATGTAACATAGTGACTATATACAGAATGCGCCTGTAAACATGTAACATAGTAACTATATACAGAATACGCCTGTAAACATGTAACATAGTGACTGTATACAGAATGCACCTGTAAACATGTAACATAATGACTATATACAGAATTCACCTGTAAACATGTAACATAGTGACTATATACAGAATGCACCTGTAAACATGTAACATAGTGACTATATACAGAATGCACTTGTAAACATGTAACACTGTGACTATATCCAGAATGCGCCTGTAAACATGTAACAGTGACTATATACAGAATGCACCTGTAAACATGTAACAGAGTGACAATATACAGAATGCACCTGTAAACATGTAACACAGTGACTATAAACAGAATGCACCTGTAAACATGTAACACAGGGTTATTCAAAGAGATTCGAAAAGTCACCGCACGTTCAGTGCCTTTTCGTTCTCTTCAATTCGGTGCAAATCGACTTTCCCATTTCGGCGACCCTGCGGTGTATTCAGCAAGCACCACAAGGCTGTCGAAGTGCAGGGAAAAGCTGCCAAAAACCCGACGAAAACCTGGCGAAAACCCATCGAATGCACGCCGAAAACCCACAAAAACATCTGGATTAACCCGTCGAAGACGCCAGAAAGACCCAAGCAAGAGCCGATCACACGCAACGAAGCCTCCGGAAAAAGCCGACACCGTAGAAGAAGGCAGTGAATAAATTAGGAAAACAGTTTGCTTGAATGATTGAAAAGTGAAACGCTGTTTACAAAGAAACTACTGAGTGAAAATGTCTGAAATTTACATATGAGGTCCAATTAATGATAATAAAAAGGGCTGTTACAGAAAAAATAAGTAAAGTTAAAACAATCAAAAAAAATCTGACTTTTTTAAAAAAAAAAGGAAAAATGCTTAAAAGATCATAAAAAATCTATAAATAAAGAGACTTTTTACTGCAGAATATTATAATGAACGGTTTATTAGATATTGATTTAAAACGGAAATATTTTTAACATTGAAGCCTATGGGATTCACCTGAATAAACCTGCCGAATTAAACCACCGAATGGCAGGGCATTTCGGGAACCTTTCACTGCTGGTTTGTGTTCTCTGAATAGCTGAAGCATTGCTTTTCATGGGGTTTTCACTGTCCTCGAACAGGCACCGAACAGGCACCGTATGTTCAGGTAATTTGCCAGGATTTGGCGAATTGCCTGCTCTCTGGATAGCCGAATGGCCAGGAAAGGTAACCGAACGCTGAAAATCAGCGTTCGGTTACCTTTCTCCAGCCATTCGGATCTCTTTGAATAATCCTGTATATTTCCTACATATTTATTTTCTGTGTTAACCCTTTCGCTGCTGAGGCATTTCCTGCCTGTGTGCTGAGATCATTTTTACCGGTTTCGCTCATCATGTTTAACCGCGTTTTGAAGCCTTATTTTATTATATGACCCAGACATATTATATATCATTCTTTCCGGCAGACTCAGAAGATTCATAATATGTCATTATTATATGTATACGTTATGTGCTGTCTGTATATTATAACAAAATATGCAATAAAATTAGAATTTTCAAATATTTACAACGTGTAAAGTGTTTTTTTCACATTTTAACATGCGATCATTTGCGGTTATATTTTGTATGGGGTGCGCTTGTTAAAAAAATTAGAAATGGGGTCTCGTTACATTTTTTTTGGGGGAAAATTTCGCTATTTTTAACAAACGCACCCCATTCAAAAATAGTTAGTGCAGCATCATTGCTCACATTATAAATTAAATGGGAACAATATTGCTGCATTAACAAAACAAATAAAAAATAAAAAACTTGTTTATTTTTTTATTATAATTTTTTTATTTTATTTTTTTTATTTTTTATTTAAATTTTTTTTAAAAAACTTTTTTCACTGTCATGTTTGATATTGTTGGAAAGGCCATGCTCTGGCCGATCCAACGATATCAAACATTAACCCCTAGCTGCCACAGAACGGGAGATAGGGGGTTCATTGGAACCCCCTATCTCCACCATTGGTGGCAGCTAGGGGTTAACTCCAGGACTAGCGTCATCGTGCTATGCACGATGACGCCAGTCATCAGGGGGAGTTCCCGGAGGCTTGGCCGACATCCAAGATGTCGGCCAGCTCCGGGAAAGGATCACGAACCGGCGCTTTTCGGCGCCGATTCGTGATCCGGCCCCCATTGGGTTAATGCCAGGTACTATTTGGAAGGGCAGGCTGTGCCCTTCCAAACGGTGCCTGGCATTAAGCTCAGGACCCCCGCGATCGGGAGGGAGAGAGGTCCGAAGGACCTCTCCCCCTCCCTTTCAGGCGCCTCATCCGCACACGCGGGGGGGCGCCTGAAATAGATGTCATCGCGCCGCTGCGATGACATCTATTGTGCCCACGGCGGTCCCGGATTGACGGGCTGACATCCAAGATGTCAGCCCGCACCGTGGGGCACAGCGATCGGCCGGAATCCGGCCGATCGCAGGCTGCTTCGGGAGGACGCGCTCAGTGCGTCTTCCGCAGCCAACCCTTCCTGCAGCAGGACGCGCTCAGCGCGTCCTCCGCAGCGAAGTGGTTAATCTGTATATTTGTTGTTAATATCTTGCATTTTATTACTTTGTATTTCTGTAACAATTCAATGCTCTTGAAGCCAGGACATACTTGAAAACGAGAGAAATCTCAATGTATCCTTCCTGGTAAAATACTTTATAAATAAATGTATTAATTATTTAAGGGCAATAAAAGGGAGCTCTATATTTAACAGCGTATCATATCTTATCATAAACCAAATAAGGACAACCTAGAATATAAGAGTAGGTGGTAATAGAGGAACCTTTCACAGGACATTAAGGTATGCACAGCTATATGCGATATTTACAGTATGTATATATTTACACAATACATGATAGTCCAATCCAAAATATTTCTATACTCCCCAGGCTGGTCGAATTGAAATGTTGTTTTCCATATTACATGCATGGGTGGCACCAGGCTGATGTGCCAATGTGATTACATCTCACCATAGTGGCACCGGGGAGCAAGCTGTTAAACATTTCACCGGTCATCTATTCTGACCCATGCGCTGCATCAAGTCGGCATAATCGTGAGCTGCAGATAGATATCGACGGGGTGCTGTGCACCCCTGATGGTATCGGCTCTTGAAGTCAGTAGGACTCCATGGAGCAAGATCGACTCCGCTGCATGCTTGTGCGCGCGGGATCGTGCAAGGACCCCGGCGGAACCAAGGAAGTACACAGGGAAGAATTTGTTCCCAGTCTTACACTGCGCAAGGTGAGAGGAAGCAGTGGATTATACTGCCCTTTTCACCACGAGACCAGAGCTAAGTTTGGGGGTTTTGAGGGGGTTGCAAAAGCTAACATTGCTTAAAGCCACACTACCTCTTACATAAACTGTAACTAGATTACTTGTGCATTACAAACAAAACCCATTATAAAGCACCTCATAAAACACATTATAAAGCACATTATAAAACACATTATAAAGCACAAAATAATGCACATGCTGCTGTTTTTTTTTTGTTTGTTTGAAGTATTTGCATGTAAAAAGGACAAATTAAGCTAGGTTTTTAATCTCCTGTTTCTATTTTTTTGATTTTCCAGTGATGCAACATTTACCAAAATTTGTGTGAACGTTTTACTTTACAGCTGTGGTTTATCTCCTAAAGTATTTAACAGTAATTGGAGTGGAGGAGGGAATATTTAGATAAGGTTATTGTGCTCTCCAGGATACCTGAGATAAGAGCTGGAAGCTGAATGAGATAAGACAGGGATCTACAAATCTACCTCCTGATGATGTCCTTTGAATACATCCCATACAATACAATGATGTGAGTCAGTAATTGACCCATTCACTCCATTCTATGACCAAAGCCACAGAGTGAGGAGCAAGTGCCTGAAAGATACTGGGGGGTGCAGTTTTCAACGCAAAATATCACACAATGGATGCACCCAGTGACACAGAGGAAAATATCACACAATGGATGCACCCAGTGACACAGAGGAAAATATCACACAATGGATGCACCCAGTGACACATATAGAGGAATTATCACACAATGGATGCACCCAATGACACATATAGAGAAAATATCACACAATGGATGCACCCAGTGACACATATAGAGGAAAATATCACACAATGGATGCACCCAGTGACACATATAGAGGAAAATATCACACAAGGGATGCACCCAGTGACACATATAGAGGAAAATATCACACAATGGATGCACCCAGTGAAACATATAGAGGAAAATATCACACAATGGATGCACCCAGTGACACATATAGAGGAAAATATCACACAATGGATGCACCCAGTGAAACATATAGAGGAAAATATCACTCAATGGATGCACCCAGTGACACATATAGAGGAAAATATCACACAATGGATGCACCCAGTGACACATAGAGAGGAAAATATCACACAATGGATGCACCCAGTGACACATATAGAGGAAAATATCACACAAGGGATGCACCCAGTGACACATATAGAGGAAAATATCACACAATGGATGCACCCAGGGAACATATAGAGGAAAATATCACACAATGGATGCACCCAGTGACACATATAGAGGAAAATATCACACAATGGATGCACCCAGTGACACATATAGAGGAAAATATCACACAATGGATGCACCCAGTGAAACATATAGAGGAAAATATCACACAATGGATGCACCCAGTGACACATATAGAGGAAAATATCACACAATGGATGCACCCAGTGAAACATATAGAGGAAAATATCACACAATGGATGCACCCAGTGACACATATAGAGGAAAATATCACACAATGGATGCACCCAGTGACACATATAGAGGAAAATATCACACAATGGATGCACCCAGTGAAACATATAGAGGAAAATATCACACAATGGATGCACCCAGTGACACATATAGAGGAAAATAGCACACAATGGATGCACCCAGTGACACATATAGAGGAAAATATCACACACTGGATGTGCCCAGTGACACATATAGAGGAAAATATCACACAATGGAAAAGCAAACCACATGTAAGATTTCAGCAACATCAAATAAACACAATAAGGACATTTCATTTTTTGGTGCTTGTGTCCTTTAACAATAGGTTCTGAGAGTCAGTAATTCTTTGAAAAATACCAGCTCCAAATGAGGAAACTGAACAGGGTTGGAATAGCTCGTTTTTCTCCTCCTAGGCTCAAATGATACGAAATATATTAATGTACAGTAACCGGCTGCAATGTCCGAGCTGCAAGCAAACATGTTGACAAAGTCGGAGTAGGAACTTCAGGCATTGTCTTAATGTCAAGATTGCAATAGGGCCCTTGGTACGGGTTACATTAAGCCAGTTATAATATTGTTATTGTCATTTTAATTATTACCTGCAATGACTTCAGACAGAAACATTTAACTTATGCATAAAAAACCTAATAGGTCTTTGAAAACGAAATATATCCCGTCTATGTTCCGCTGCTGACAATAAGAAGAAAGCCGATAGGTGACGTATTTTCTGGCTTTTCTATCCCTGAGGACTCTTGAGAGGAGTCATGTCAAAGGACTGTTTTGTCCCCCCTCCCGAACAATGCAAAGGGGTGTACTGGGAATTGTGTGAAATAGAGCTGCAAACCATCGCATGTAGAAGAACGTGTCTACTCGTCTCAAGTGGCTTCTTTCTAATGCTCGATATTGGAAGTGTCTGGAAATATATTTTTAGAGAACTGATGAGACACAATGGTTGAGGCTGGTTCGTACCTTCAATAGCTGATACAATATTTTAGTGGTATTTCAGGAAAGTGCTCTTTTAGTGGTTTCCCAGGCTGAGGTTCCTGAGCTGCCTTAAGACCCTTATACCGATCGCAAAATCCCACGAAACAACAATACAGTTAGATCACTCATGAAAAACACAAAATCTGTTTGGCGCTCGGATATAAACAAACATAAACCATAAATCTTACATGATATTCTGGATGTGCTTCAATCCGCATTTCAACAATAATATATTCATCCTAATGGGCGCCCGGAATCTCTGTGTCGATACAAAACGTGGTGCTTTTTATTATCCTGTAAGAAATCTCACGGGTAAAGGTAGAAAGTCCAAAATCCCGACTATCTGTTCTATCAAAGCTCTTGAGAAAAAGAAACATAAGAAATAACTGTCACTGAGTGACTGATACGTATTGAAAGCCTGTAGACAAGAATATCACTCACGCGATTCTGAGCCTGAGGGAGAATCTTGCTCTGTAAGATGGGTTGCTGGACCTTTTTGGGGTTTTCTTATTTCTTCAGCGAACCAAATATCCAGAAGAACCAAAGTGCCCTCAGATAGAATGATGAAATGGCAACAAAATGTGGCGTGATATATGGGAGCGATCACGTCCAAACTGTGGCATTGTTAAAATAGATAATCACACATATGTGAGCCTTAAGAAGGCTCAATATTTTGGCTTCCATGTTGTCTAGAGCAGTGTCTCCCAACCCTGGTCCTCGGGTCCCCCTAACAAGCCAGGATTGTAGAAGCACAGCACAGGTGATAGGATTTGCTGCTCAGTGATTGCAGGATTCAGTCTGCATTTCCCCAAGGAAATCCTTAAAAACTGGCCTGTTAGGGGACTCGAGGACCAGGGTTGGGAACCACTGCACTAGAGTTACGCCTATAACCCACTTGTCTTGGAGTAACACAGGTATACTGTAATTCTTATGGTATATTGTAAAAAACAGGGTTTTAGTGATACCGTAAAATATATAAAAGTATATTGTAAAACATTTACGGTATAACAGCTTGAGAGATGAGTTTTGATGAGTCCTAATTTAGCTTCCACATACGGTTCTTATACCTTATAAAGATGGAGATGTCATGAAAGACTGTAGACGTGAGAAGAGACCAATGTTCCAAGGGAGGGAGTTGCAGAGATAGGAACTAACAAAAATCCTATTCATATGCACAATGATAGATAGATAGAAAGAAATATAGATAGAAAGATAATAAGACGGAATGATAGATAAGCCATATAGAAAGATAAATAATCAGACAGACAGACAGACAAATAGATGATAGATAATAGATAGATAATGGATAATAAGATGCATTGATAGATAAATAGATAACAGATAGATAATAAGACAGATAAATAGATAGATAGATATAAATAGACAGATTTAGCCAATCATAGTATTAGCCACATAATAAATGTCATTGATTGATAATAGATGATAGATAATAGATATATAGATAATAAGATGGATTGACAGATAGATAATGATAGATAATAAGACAGATCGATAGATATATAGATAAGGTAGATACTAGAAAGAAATATAGATAGATAAATTGATAACAGATAGATAGAGATAGATAGATAGATAGATAGATAGATAGATAGATAGATAGATAGATAGATAGATAGATAGATAGATAGATAGATAGATATGGGATAAATAGATATGGGATAGATAGATAGATAGATAGATAGATAGATAGATGATAGAGAATAGATGGATTGATAGATAAATAATAAATAGATAATAGATAGATAGATAGATAGATAGATAGATAGATAGATAGACAGATAGATAGATAGATATAAAGACAGATGTCACCAATCATAGTACTATCTATATATTACTATATTTACTATCTATATATTATTATTGCAGAAGCCATTTGCAATTTTGCACATCACAGCAATTCAAAGAACTGCTTCCCAGAGCTCCTGTGCTACATTCCCCATATGCAGCAAGGAATTCTGGGTAGGATATGCAAATTACATAGGTCTCACTTTTATGCATCCTGGGTCTGTTTTCACACAGAACCCTTCAATCAATGCCACGCCATATTATGGCTTTTTTTTTCAGCAGAGATCAGGTTTTTGCAACTGGTCCAAGCCACTCCTAGGACAGCGCTGTTTCGGGTTTATTAGATGCTGATCAGCAGGAGCTAGGCATGACCAGTTGCAGTGGATGCTTGGACCCATAGGGCAAATCAGTACTTGCAATATATACTAACTATATATATATATATATACACTATATTGCCAAAAGTATTCGCTCACCCATGCATATGCGAGTCAAGGCAGGTGAGCGAATACTTTTGGCAATATAGTGTATATACCCCCATGTGTTTTTTATTTATAAAATATATATAGTTATGTTTATTATTGCAGAAGCCATCTGCACATCACAGCAATACAAAGAACTGCACTCCAGAGCTCCTGTGCCACATTCCCCATATGCAGCAAGGAATTCTGGGTAGGACATGCAAATGACATGTGTCTCACTTTTATGCATCCTGGGTCTGTTATTACACAGAACACTTAAACAAATGCCATGACATACTAGATGGCTTATATAGCAGAGATCAGGTTTATGCAACTGGTCAAAGCAACCATTGTAAGTATATATATATATACACAAGTAAGAGTAATACTAATTCATTGAGAACGATATTTACACATAATTGCGCAACAGAGACCTCCTTTTCCATAGTGTCCATTTTCTCAAGCAAGGGATTCTGGGTAAGGCCTGCATTTATTAATGAGATGCGTTCTGTTAGCACATCAGGTCAGCGCTCCATACTATCATACTATTTATATTTTTTTATTGGCAGAAGACGACCGCCCCATTGCTTGTTCCTTTTCCAGTCTCATCAGCCACCTCTCCCTCACGTTCCATATATAACGAGCAGTGATAAACATACTGGTAAAATGGCCCGGGGCTGCACGTCACATACACCTCAGTGTTGGTACATCTGCATAGACCATTATCCGGTGCCGGGAAGAACCACCGCGGCCTATTCCTCGTCTCCTTTGTGAGCGGAGGACGCCTCTCATGAGAAACGTGTCAGAGTTTACAATGTAAACAAGGCCGGCCTGTGAAATGAAGCCGCAGGGACCTGCGCTGGAAGCTACGCCGCACATTCATTACCATATGTCTCAATTTGACTGTTATGTTTGGATTTCCACCAGGCTCTTACAGATGGAAAGTCAAAATATATGTCAATGAGTCGCTGGTACCGGTACCGGATCCAACTGTCCCATTAAAACAATACAAAAACAACCCCTGTATCCCCTTATACTTTCCAGGGTCGCTCTGGTTTAACTGGAAACATGGAGATAAATCTCTTAGTACAATATAATATATATAGATATATACATATACACACCTATTTTATATATATATAAATATTTGTTACTGTATGTATAAATATATGTCCACTTTTTTGTATATATACACTTATTTTATATATATATAAATATATATATAGTCATGATTATATATATAAACATATATTTGTGTAGATATATATATATATATACTTATCCACTTTATTACTCAGTCTCTGTGTGGCGGGTTACCGTTTGAATTTATGTATGTATATAAAAATCACGAGTATAGCAGTCTGTAGTGATACCTTTTTTACTGGACTAACGTTACATTTAAAATACAAGCTTTCGAGAGTGATCCTCCCTTCGTCAGGTATATATACATATATATATATATATATATCACGAGTATAGCAGTACGTAGTGATACCTTTTTTACTGGACTAACGTTACATTTAAAAGACAAGCTTTCGAGAGTGATCCTCCCTTCGTCAGGTATATATACATATATATATATATATATATCACGAGTATAGCAGTACGTAGTGATACCTTTTTTACTGGACTAACGTTACATTTAAAAGACAAGCTTTCGAGAGTGATCCTCCCTTCGTCAGGTATATATACATATATATATATATATATCACGAGTATAGCAGTACGTAGTGATACCTTTTTTTACTGGACTAACGTTACATTTAAAAGACAAGCTTTCGAGAGAATTCCGCTCTTCTTCCTCAGGTCTGAGAGGAATTCTCTCCAAAGCTTGACTTTTAAATGTAACGTTAGTCCAGTAAAAAAAGGTATCACTACGTACTGCTATACTCGTGATTTTGGCATCTGGACTAACACGGCCTATTGAATTTACTTTATACATATATATATATATATAGAAATATATACATTGAAGGTGTTGATAGACTTAAGTAATTTATGGCTATATGGCTCATTTTTTAACAGAGCTTACGGTTAAAATCCCTTGAAAAAAAAAATCTTAAATTGCTTGAGAACTGTTGAACTGCTGAAAGGGTTAAAAATTGTTAGAATCTGTAAGGGGTTACATTTTGGTAAAATCTTTATATATAGGCTACTGTTGAAATCTTAGAATTTTTTTGGCTGGAGTGCTCTCTTCCTGGTGAGTTGTATATCCAAATATATATATATATATATGTAGTAGATTTGAGTGTATATATATATATATATATATATTATATATATAACACATGGGGTGTAGCACTCAACCTAAATTATCAGGGTTATTCAAAGAGATCCGAATTGCTTGAGAAAGGTAACCGAATGCTGAAAATAAGCATACGCTTACCTTTCGTGGCCATTTGGCTATTCAGAGAGCAGGCAATTCGCCAAATCCTGGCAAATTGCCTGCACATACGGTGCCTGTTCGGTGCCTGTTCGAGGGCAGTGAATCCCCATAGAGAAGCAATGCTTCGGCTATTCAGAGAACACAAACCAGCAGTGAAAGGTTCCTGTAATGCCCTGCCATTCGGTGGTTTAATTCGGCAGGTTTATTCAGGCGAATCCCATAGGCTTCAATGTTAAAAATATTCCCGTTTTAATTCAATATCTAATAAACCGTTCATTATAAAATTCTGCAGTAAAGAGTCTCTTTATTTATAGATTTTTTAGGATACTTTAAGCATTTTTCTGATTTATTTTTTCTGTAACACCCCTCTTTATTATCATTCCCTGGACCTCATGTGTAAATTTCAGACATTTTCGCTCAGTAGTTTCTTTGCAAACAGCGTTTCACTTTTACATTCATACAAACTGTTTTGCTAATTTATTCACTTCACTCTGTCTGTGGTCTCGGCTTTTTCTCGGCTTTCTCCGGAGGCTTCGCTGCGGGTGATCGGCTCCTGCTCGGGTTTTTCCGTGGTTTTCGCAGGTTAATCCAGATGTTTTTGGGTGTTTTCAGCGTGCATTCGACGGGTTTTGCGGTTAGTTTTCGTCGGGTTTGCGGCAGCTTTTCCCTGCAATTCGGGGACCCTGTGGTGTTTGCTGAATACACTGCAGGGTCGCCAAAATGGGATCGGCAAAAGGAACCGAATTGAAGAGAACGAAAAGTCACCGAACGTGCGATGACTTTTCGAATCTCTTTGGATAACCCTGTAAGAATTCAGTGCGGGTGCATCTCAAAAATAAAATACAAACAAAACCACGCAGAGAGCACTCCAGACAAACACATTCAAAAACCTGCAACAACAGCTCCTTGCATGGGCTCATAATACCAGCTTTTACCACATGGTGAAAAATTCTTAAATCTAAGCTCTGTTAAATAAAATGGTGGAAATTTGGTTCGCAATGAACGGCCGTGAATTGCTTAAGCCGGTCTACAGCGTCAATGTAATCCACCCTCTGTCAGGTCCTACTCTGCAAACCCAATGACTGCCCATCATGGGATAAACTCACTTACTGAGGAACAGGTCCCTTCATGGAGCTCCCGCAGATCATGGTTTAATTTCCACCCTTTCATTCAACAAAGCTTAGATTTAAGAATTTTTCAACATGTGGTAAAAGCTGGTGTTATGCACCCATGCATGGAGCTGTGGTTTTTTAATGTGTTTGACTGGAGTGCTCTCTCCCTGGTTTTGTATATATACAGTATATTCATTGAATTGCTGTGATGTGCAAGTGGCTTCTGCAATAATAAACACACTTATTATAGTGTGGAGGCTTTTTATCTCACTTCTTGTCCTCCACCACAACATACATATATATATATATAGATATATATATAGTGGCAAGAAAAAGTATGTGAACCCTTTGGGATTACGTGGAGTTTTGCATGAATTGGTCATAAAATGTGCTCTGATCTTCATCTAAATCACAACAATTTGAAAAACACAGTCTGCTTAAAATAATGCAACACAAACATTGCGGCCCCTATTACACGCTTCGCGCATTTGCATGCGCGCAAATGCTCTTTTGCGCGAGGACAAAACCATTTGCGCGGAACGTCGTAGTACGACCTTCGCGCAAACGATGCGCGTTATCGTCTACCGCGATTGACCCTGCGCGAACCCAGCACGAGCGCAAGTTCGTGCGTGCATCCTATACTTAACATTGTGAGCGCAATTGCGTTAGTGCGGATGGTATTACAATCTTTGCGCAAAGTCGTACGAGCGACATTTGCACGAATTTCCGTAACGTCTTTGAAAACTTGATGGTTTTTTTTTTTGTGAAAGGATTTTACCAGGAAGGATACATTGAGATTTCTCTCGTTTTCAAGTATGTCCTGGGTGGCGAGTATGTACTGTTAGGTGTCTTGCCCAAGGACACTTACTGGAGAGGTGCTCGCTGGGATTGAACCCATGTCTCCACAGGCTCTCTCAATGCAGAGCAGTGATGTTACCTCTACTCCACCCAGCCGGTACTGTTAACTGCAGATATGATCGTTGTGGCCGAAACTATATAACTCAGCAATAAAAAAAAATACAGCACAGTACAGTTACACATTCTACACATACCCAATAAAAAATAATAATTTGTCAAAAACTTTTTTTGCTGCAGCACATATACGCAAATTGACTTCGACAGGCGCAACAACCTAACTTTAGAAAATGGTGGTTCTTAATTCTGATTGGCTGAATCCCATGAAAAAACAGTCTGCCCACCGATTCCTGCACGCAACGGTCATTTGCGCCTGGCTTTGCACGTCGGATTTGCGCACGTAAAAAGTTGAAGGCTGAAAAACTGCGCCTGGAGCGTACTACTGCGTTAATTTGCGTGCGCTAATGTTTTTTTGCGTGTGCAAAAAAAATTGCGCTGCGCGAGCGCATTTGCGCGAAGCGTGTAATAGGGGCCTATATGTTTTCATGTTTTTATTGAACAGAACATGTAAACATTCACAGTGCAGGGTGGAAAAAGTATGTGACCCTTTGGACTTAATAACTGGTTGACCCTCCTTTGGCAGCAATAACCTCAACCAAACGTTTCCTGTAGTTGCAGATCAGACCTGCACAACGATCTGGAGTAATTTTGGACCACTCCTCTTCACAAAACTGTTTCAGTGTAGCAATATTCTTGGGATGTCTGGTGTGAATCGCTCTCTTAATGTCATGCCACAGCATTTCAATCGGGTTGAGGTCAGGACTCTGACTGGGCCACTCCAGAAGGTGTATTTTGTTTTGTTGAAGCCATTCTTTTGTTGAATTACTTGTATGCTTTGGGTCATTGTCCTGTTGCATCACCCATCCTCTGCGGAGCTTCAGTTGGCGGACAGATGGTCTTACGTTTTCCTGCAAAATGTCTTGATAAACTCTGGAATTCATTTTTCCATCAATGACAACAATCCGTCCAGGCCCTGAGGCAGCAAAGCAGCCCCAAACCATGATGCACCCTCCGCCATGTTTTACAGTGGGGATGAGGTTTTGATGTTGGTGTGCTGTGCCTTTTTTTCTCCACACATACCGTTGTGTGTTTTTTCCAAACAACTCAATTTTGGTTTCATCCGTCTACAGAATATTTTGCCAGTAGTGCTGTGGAACATCCAGGTGCTCTTTTGCAAACTTCAAACGTGCTGCACCTTCCTGCTGTTACTCTATTCAGGTGACATATCCCCTAACCCTGGCCCCACAACACATCCAATACTTCCATCTCATCCTATCTCCATCGCACATAAATCACCTCCCTGCAAGCCCAGCAACCTCATTCCCATAATCCCTCAGCGCCTGTCCTCTTTCTCCTGCGCCCTCTGGAACGCTCGCTCTGTGTGCAACAAACTCACAGCAATCCATGACCTCTTCCTTTCAAACTCCTTCAACCTCCTAGCTTTAACTGAAACCTGGCTAACTCCCTCTGACACGGCCTCCGTTGCTGCTCTCTCACATGGCGGTCTACACTTGAGCCATACCCCCAGACCGGGTGAGAGAAATGGTGGCGTGGTCGGAATCCTGCTCTCTCCCTCCTGCACCTACCAGCATCTCCCTCCACCTCCATCCCTCTCCTTCTCCTCCTTCGAGACACACACTGCATCCGCTGTTCTCTCCTCTGGCTCTCAGGGTGGCAGTCATCTACCGCCCACCTGGACCAACCTCCCAGTTCTTTGACCACTTTGCTACCTGGCTTTCTCACTTCCTGTCTTCTAATCTTCCATGCCTAATTCTCGGCGACTTCAACATTCCCATTGACGATCCTTCCGCCCCTGCTGCCTCCAAACTTCTTTCACTCACATCCTCCCTTGGACTCACACAATCCTCCCTCCTCCCTACCCACCGCGATGGTCACGCTATTGACCTTGTCTTCTCCAACCTCTGCTCCATTTCTGAGTTCAACTGTCGCCCTTTCCCCATCTCTGACCACCACCTTCTCTCTTTCAACCTATCTGGACTTCCTAAACACCCTGCTCCCCCACCCCGCACACACACTCGCAGAAATCTACATGCTGTGGACCCCCATCAATTCTCCAACCTACTTCACCACCTCCCTCATACCTCATCCTTCACCTGCCCTGATGCTGCCACTAATCACTACAACACTACTCTTATCTCTGCTCTAGACACTCTTGCTCCTCTTCGACTCTGTAAGGCCCCACGCCGCCAGCTTCAGCCCTGGCACACCATCCAGACACGCTACCTGCAAAGATGCTCCCGCACTGCAGAGCGTGCCTGGAGGAAATCCCGCTCTGAAGCTGATTTTGTTCACTTCAAGTTTATTCTCCGGTCATACACCTCTGCCCTCCACTTGGCCAAACAATCCTTCTTCTCATCTCTTATATCTACGCTGTCCTCCAACCCTAAACGGCTCTGGTCCACCTTCAACACCCTCCTCTACCCACCTGCACCTCCCCCCACAGCTGCCTTCAGCGCTCAAGACCTGGCAGACTACTTCCTCAGTAAAACTCTAAATATCAGACGCAACATCCCAACACAAGATAGTTATCTGCCACCTCCACTCCCACAGGTCCCCTCTGCCACCCTCTGCCGCTTCCTCCCAGCCACTGAGGAGGAAGTCAATTCCTTATTGTCCTCCTCACATCTCACCACATGCCCGCTCGACCCCATTCCCTCGCATCTAATTCCTCCCCTCTCCTCCTCCCTCACCCCTGCTCTCACACACATCTTCAACCTCTCTCTCTCCACTGGCTCCTTTCCATCCGCCTTCAAACACGCGCTAGTTACCCCTTTACTAAAGAAACCATCCCTAGATCCCAACTCTCCATCCAACTACCGCCCTGTATCCCTGCTTCCCTTCACATCAAAGCTCTTAGAAAAACTAGTCTTCAACCGCCTCTCCCTCTTCCTGTCCTCAAATTCCCTACTTGACCCCCTGCAATCTGGCTTCCGTCCCCTACACTCAACTGAAACTGCCCTCACCAAAGTCACCAACGACCTCCTAACTGCTAAAAAACACGGCCACTATTCTATTCTCATCCTGCTTGACCTCTCGGCTGCTTTTGACACTGTTGACCACCCCTCCTTCTACAGACCCTCAACTCTCTGGGTCTCGGTGACACTGCACTCGCTTGGGTCGAATCCTATTTATCCAACAGGTCCTTCTGTGTGTCCTTTGCTGGTAACTCCTCCTCCTCATTGCCTCTATCTGTTGGTGTACCTCAAGGCTCTGTCCTTGGTCCTCTGCTCTTTTCCATCTACACCTCCTCCCTGGGCAAAATCATCAACAGCTTTGGCTTCAATTACCACCTCTACGCTGATGACACTCAGATCTACCTCTCTACCCCTGATCTCTCTCCCCCTGTCCTTTCAAAAGTCAGTGACTGTTTATCTGGCATCTCCTCCTGGATGGCCTCCCACCACCTAAAGATCAACATGTCGAAGACTGAACTCCTACTTATTCCTCCCTCCAATGCCTCCCCACCTCCTGACTTCTCTATCACGGTGGAGGGTATCACCATTTCCCCATCAAACCAAGTTCGCTGTCTTGGAGTTACACTTGACTCTGCTCTTTCCTTCATCCCCCACATCAAGTCTCTTTCCTCCTCCTGCCGATACCAACTGCGTAATATTTCCAGAATTCGGCCATTTCTTACCGCTGTCGCCACAAAACAACTCATACACGCCCTGGTAATCTCCCGACTCGACTATTGCAATAATCTCTTATCTGGCCTCCCTCTGTCCGCCTCTCCCCCTACAATCCATCCTGAACGCCTCCGCCAGACTAATTCACCTCACCCGCCGCTCTGTCTCTGCGCTCCCCTCTGCGAGTCCCTTCACTGGCTCCCATCCACTGCAGAATTAAGTTCAAAATCCTTATCCTTACCTACAAAACCTCACTAACTCAGCTCCCCACTACCTGTCCTCACTAATCACCAAATACACCCAGCCCGCTCCCTAAGGTCAAACAGTGACCTGCGCCTAGCTTCTCACCGCATCACCTCTTCCCATGATAGACTGCAGGATTTCTCACGCGCAGCCCCCACTCTCTGGAACGCTCTCCCTCGTACTGTCAGACTTTCCCCTAACTTCTCTTCCTTCAAACGCTCCCTTAAAACGTTCCTATTTAGGGAAGCCTACCACCCAACTCACTGACGCAATCATCAATCACTCTAACCTTACAGTCCTCTCCTCCTGTTTCCAACCCCAACCCTCCCAGATTGTGAGTTCCTACGGGAATAGGGCCCTCATCTCCTCCTGTACTGTTTGTCAAATGTTGTTCAATGTATTGTAACCCTGTCTATACTGTGCTTATTGTACAGCGCTGCGGAATATGCTGGCGCTTTATAAATAAAGAATAATAATAATAATAATAATATTCTTTTTGGACAGCAATGGCTTCCTCCGTGGTGTCCTCCCATGTACTCCATTCTTGTTTATTGTTTTCCTTATTGTAGATGTGTCAACAAAAATGTTAGCATGTGCCAGAGATTTCTGTAAATCTTTAGCTGACACTCTAGGATTCTTCTTTACCTCATTAAGCATTCTGCGCTGTGCTCTTGCAGTCATCTTTACAGGATGACCACGCCTAGGGAGAGTAGCAACAGTGCTGAACTTTCTCCATTTGTAGATGGTCTGTCTTACCGTGGACACATGAACATCAAGGCTTTTGGAGATACTTTTGTAACCCTTTCCAGCTTCATGCAAGTCAACAATTCTTGATCATACGTCTTCTGAGAGCTCTTTTCTGCGAGGCATGGTTCACATCAGGCAGTGCTTCTTGAAACCAGTAAACCCAAAACTGGTGTGTGTTTTTAAAGGGCAGGACAGCTTTCAGCAACACATCCAATAATATCACACTGATTGGACTCAAGGTTGGCTCACTCCTGGCTCCAATTAGCTCTTGGAGAAGTTAACATACTTTTTCCACCCTGCACTGTGAATGTTTACATGTTAGGTTCAATAAACTCATGAAAACCTATAATGTTTGTGTTGTATTATTTTAAGCAGACTGTGTTTTTCAAATTGTTGTGACTTAGATGAAGATCAGAGAACATTTTATGACCAATTCATGCAAAACTCCACATAATCCCAAAAGGTTCACATACTTTTTCTTACCTCTGTATATATACATACACACTCGAGATAAATATTCATGAGCACACCAACATCAAATACAGGGTTATTCAGAGAGCTTGAAAAGCAGGAGAATGACTGGAGAATGAAAAATTCTAGGTCAAAATAGCCAAACCAGAAAAATTCTCCCTTTCATCTCACTTTCCAAATCGGCTATTTTGACCTAGAATTTTTCATTCTCCAGTCATTCTCCTGCTTTTCACGCTCTCTGAATAACCCTGATAGTGTTTATAAGGGTTATGGTGGAGAACAAAAAGTCAGATAAAAAGCCTCCATGCTATATATATATAAAAGAATTTACATAGACATACAGTATATATAAATGTGAGTGCATATATATATATATATATATATACACACACACACACGACTCTTGAATATATATATGTATAAATATATATTTAAATATAATCACAAACATTTATATAAATATATATATATAAATATATGTGTGTTTGTATTGATATATACAGTACATAAATTTGGACATATATGTATGCATATACATATATATATATATATATATATATATATATAAAAGTCCTCGATGTTCCGCTACTCAGAGACTGCTTAGTAGAAATAAAAATCTCTTTATTAAGTCGACGTTTCAGTCCAACTGGACTTTTCTCAAGACATATATATATATATATATATATATATATATATAAAAATATCACCAGAGTATAGCAGTAGTAGTGGTACCTTTTCTACGGCTTACCAAATCTACACTATATATATATATATATATATATATATATTACACAAATAGCAATAAAACCAATTATATATCTATCTTATTATTTACTCCATCCACCTGCATGTTTCTAAAATATATTGCAGAAATCCCAAATCTCCATTTTCTTTCTGTCCTTCATCAATGTCCTTAGCAAATATTCCCGTGCAAATGAACAATGGTGGGATTTAAGCTGGGAGACTCGCATGGAACAGCTACTCCAGCTCCTTAGCCCACAGCATAAATTTGATCTTGTAATTAGTATTCAACTCAGCATCTTGGATAGAGACCAATGTTGCAGCCAAGAGGTGGTTTAAATCACATAAATCATAGATCAATGACAGGATTCTAAGCAATGGATAGATTACAAAAGTAAGCTTTATTTAAAAAAAAAAAAAGAAGGATTAACTATTACTCGCATAAAAATGTCCGAATGCTAAAAAGAATACTTTCATTTACAGCGAAAATAAAAATATAAAGCAACGTTTACTGTTTATTCACTTATGTTTCTCTCGTTCCTTTATGAAAATATTTTTGTTGCAGTTTATTCCATTTATTCCATTTGCACGAATGCACAAAAAATAAAAGAGATGTAAATAAAGGCCGTTTTCCCCCCAAATTTTTCACCAAGAAATGGGTTTGTTTGGGGTTTTTTTCCCAGAAGCTTTCAGATTAGCCAAAAAATCATGATGAAATGTGTTTACTAAAAGGATTTCAATTACAATTCAGCACAGAGAGAAAAAAAACAACAGTCAAATCAAATAATGCCACTGTTTGTGCTTAGACAACATCAGTTGTGGGAGACCTGACAGCAGGTAAGGAAAACGAAGGGGAAAATAAAGCATAATTGCGGTTATATGTCTGTGTGAATCAATCCATCTTCATGAAAACAGAGTTTTATTTTATTTTTTATCATTTTTATTGCATTAAGCATAAAACAGTATGGAGACTGTCTATCGACATGTCTGCAAAAATAGGTGTCCTGCCAGTAGACCTGCATATCACGGAGTACATACTGGAAGATGGTCTATCCTGGCTATTAAGGGAATGAAAGGGGACATCAGACTCTCCCCGTCTCTCCAGTCCTTCAAGAAGTCTCTGAAAACACATTACTTTAGAGAAGCCTATCAGTTCACTCCATAAATCCCCTACTGTTCACATCTTGCGCCAACTTCCCACCCAACCCACACGCACCCCGCTACTCCAGGTCCTCTATTTACCCTCACCTATTGTGTCACCCCTCTCCTCCTAGATTGTAAGCTCCTGAGCAGGGTCCTCTCTCTTACTGCTCTGTGTGCTTAACTTGTATGTATATTGTTATTCTGTCTCACCCATTGTACAGCGCTACGGAACTTGTTAGCGTATTATAAATGCCTGTAACTGTAGATAGATGATAGAGAGAGAGACTGGGTGGAGTAGAGGTAACATCACTGCTCTGCATGGAGAGAGCCTGTGGAGATATGGGTTCGATCCCAGCAAGAGCACCTCTCCAGTAAGTGTCCTTGGGCAAGACACAACGGTACATACTTACCACCCAGGACATACTTGAAAACGAGAGAAATCTCAATGTATCCTTCCTGGTAAAAATCTTTTCTAAAAAAAAAAGATATAGATAGATAGACTGATAGATAATGGGTTTGGGTCGAAATCCCTACAACCAGGTTCCCTAATGCCAAAATCCTGACGGCCAACTTCCCTACACAGACAACTCCCTGACGACCAACTTCCCTACACAGACAACTCCCTGACGGCCAACTTCCCTACACAGACAACTCCCTGACGGCCAATTTCCCTACACAGACAACTCCCTGACGACCAACTTCCCTACACAGACAACTCCCTGACGACCAACTTCCCTACACAGACAACTCCCTGACGGCCAACTTCCCTACACAGACAACTCCCTGACGGCCAACTTCTCTACACAGACAACTCCCTGACGGCCAACTTCCCTATACAGAAAACTCCCTGGCGGCCAACTTCTCTACACAGACAACTTCCTGACGGCCAACTTCCCTACACAGACAACTCCCTGACGACCAACTTCTCTACACAGACAACTCCCTGACGGCCAACTTCCCTATACAGAAAACTCCCTGGCGGCCAACTTCTCTACACAGACAACTTCCTGACGGCCAACTTCCCTACACAGAAAACTCCCTTGCGGCCAACCTCCCTACACAGACAACTCCCTGACGACCAACTTCCCTACACAGACAACTCCCTGACGGCCAACTTCCCTACACGACCAACTTCCCTACACAGACAACTCCCTGACGACCAACTTCCCTACACAGACAACTCCCTGACGGCCAACTTCCCTACACAGACAACTATCTCCCTGACGGCCAACTTCCCTACACAGACAACTCCCTGACGGCCAACTTCCGTACACAGAAAACTCCCTGACGGCCGACTTCCCTACACAGATGACTCCCTGAAGGCCAACTTCCCTACACAGACAACTAACGCCCTGACGGCCAATTTCCCTACACAGACAACTCCCTGACGGCCAACTTCCCTACACAGACAACTTCCTGACGGCCAACTTCCCTACACAGAAAACTCCCTTACGGCCAACCTCCCTACACAGACAACTCCCTGACGGCCAACTTCCCTACACAGACAACTCCCTGATGGCCAACTTCCAGACATCCAAATTCCAGCGTCTAACCCTAACCCTACTCCCTAACCCCCTAAACCTACCAAACCCTAACCCCCTAAACTAGCCCTAACCCCCTAAACCTAGCCCTAACCCCCCTATGTCTAGCCCTAAACCTAGCCCTAACCCCTAAACCTAGCCCTAACCCTAACCCCCTAAAGCTAGCCCTAACCCCCTAACCCTAACCCCCTAAACCTAGCCCTAACTCTAGCCCCCCTAAACCTAGCCATAATCCCCCTAAACCTACGGTTAGGGTGTTAGTATTAGGGTTAGCCGCTGGGATTATGGATGTCTGGAAGTTGGCCGTGTAGGGAAGTTGTATGTCCGGCACTTGCTCTGTCTGGAAGCTGGCCGTCGGGATGTTGGCATTAGGGAACCTGGGTGTAGGGATTTTGTCCGGCACCGATAGATAAGATAAAATAAGATTAGATTAGATACGATAGATAAAATAGATAGATAGATAAAATAGTTAGATAGATAAGAAAGATACGATAGATAAAATATATAAGATAGATACGATAGATAAAATAGATGATAAAATAAATAGATAGATAGATGATAAAATGGATAGATAGATAGATAAAATAGATTAAATAGATAGTTAAAATAGATGGATAAAATAGATAATATAGATGGATAGATTAGATAAGATAGATAGACAGATCGACAGATAGATACGATAGATAGACAGATCGACAGATAGATACGATAGATAGACAGATCGACAGATAGATACGATAGATAAGATAGATAGACAGATAGATAGATAAAAGAGATAGCTAGACAGGTTGAGTGTCCCTTGCTCAAAAATTCCCAAATCTGAAAACCTTTTTGACCAGTCACAAGATGTCACAAATGGAAGATTACACTGCTCACAGGACAGGGGACAATTTGTTTTAAAAAAAATGCTATATGTAACAACCTTCAGGCTGTGTGTATAAAGTGTATATGATACAAAACTTTAGGCTTGGCAGGGGTCAAGTCTCATTGTCGTCTCACTTTTAATCCACCACCTCACACTCAAATTTGTCATTATGTGTTAGAGGGTCATTATAATAAACCTGTAAAATGTGTATGATGAATGGGACCTCTGTTCCTCTTGCAAAACAAGTGGAGGAACTCAATGGTGTAGGAAGATGCCCAAACAATCTGGGAGAGATAACATTTCCAATGCAAAGGCACAATGTAAATAAGCAAATACAGACCAGCAAGGCAGGTTTATTCGTTTACTACCCGAACCATTTATGAGAATTGAAAGGAATTCCGCAGCATTTTGGTGAAGGACATCAACTACATCAACATAAAACCCTCTTAATCCCAGGCACATAGTGGACCGATTTATACAAGGAAAATTCAAGGGGGATCTGTCCCTCTAACCTCTCCGGTTCCTACACCCATGGGGGAACTACATTCCCAACAACTCCTGCGTGATTCAACCCATGGTCTCGGGTCCCACTCCCGAGATATCTCATTATTATATGCAAATATTCAAAAATCCCCAAAAATCCCCAAAAAATCCAACACGTCTCTCCCCGAGCTTGTCAGAGAAAGGATTCTAGACCTGTATTTTGATTTTTGAATGCAGAATGCTGATTTCAATCTTTCCTCTGTTTGATTTGCGCAATACATTACCTCTAAAATAGATATTTGTGTTTTATAAACTCGAGACAGAGGTGAATGGAACAGTAAAATAAATCAATGTGCAAAAAAACCCAAAACTTTAAATTATATTCAGTATGTCAAAGAAGTGAGTACACCCCTCAGATTTATGTAAATGTTTTATGATATCGTTTCATGTGACGACACTGAAGAAATTACACTTTGTTACAATGTAAAGTAGTGAGTGTACAGCTTGTATAACAGTGTCAATTTACTGTCCCTCAAAATAACTCAACACACAGCCATTAATGTCTAAACCGCTGGCAACAAAAGTGACTACACCCCTAAGTGGAAATCTCCAAATTGGGTCCAATTAGCTATTTTCTCTCCCCAGTGTCATGTGATTCGTTAGTGTTACAAGGTCTCAGGTGTGAATGGGGAGCAGGTGTGTTAAATTTGGTGTTATTGCTCTCACTCTCTCATACTGGACACTGGAAGTTCAACATGGCACCTCATGGCAAAGAACTCTCTGAGGATCTGAATATAAGAATTGCTGCTCTACTTAAAGATGACCGCGGCTATAAGAAGATTGCCGAGACCCTAAAACTGAGCTGCAGCACGGTGGCCAAGACCCTGAAACTGAGCTGCGGCACGGTGGCCAAGACCCTGAAACTGACCTGCGGCACGGTGGCCGAGACCCTGAAACTGAGCTGCAGCACGGTGGCCAAGACCCTGAAACTGAGCTGCAGCACGGTGGTCAAGACCCTGAAACTGACCTGCGGCACGGTGGCCAAGACCCTGAAACTGAGCTGCAGCACGGTGACCAAGACCCTGAAACTGAGCTGCAGCACAGTGGCCAAGACCCTGAAACTGACCTGTGGCACGGTGGCCAAGACCCTGAAACTGAGCGGCAGCACGGTGGCCAAGACCCTGAAACTGAGCTGCAGCACAGTGGCCAAGACCCTGAAACTGAGCTGCAGCACGGTGGCCAAGACCCTGAAACTGAGCTGCAGCACGGTGGCCAAGACCCTGAAACTGACCTGCGGCACGGTGGCCAAGACCCTGAAACTGACCTGCGGCATGGTGGCCAAGACCCTGAAACTGAGCTGCTGCACGGTGACCAAGACCCTGAAACTGAGCTGCAGCATGGTGGCCAAGACCCTGAAACTGAGCTGCAGCACAGTGGCCAAGACCCTGAAACTGACCTGCGGCACGGTGGCCAAGACCCTGAAACTGAACGGCAGCACGGTGGCCATGACCCTGAAACTGAGCTGCAGCACGGTGGCCGAGACCCTGAAACTGAGCTGCAGCACGGTGACCAAGACCATACAGCGGATTAACAGGACAAGTTCCACTCAGAACAGGCCTCGCCATGGTCGACCAAAGAAGTTGAGTGCACGTGCTCAGCGTCATATCAAGAGGTTGTCTTTGGGAAATAGACGTATGAGCTGCCAGCATTGCTGCAGAAGCTGAAGAGGTGCAGGGGGTGTCAGCCTGTCTGTGATCAGACCATACGCCGCACATTGCATCAAATTGGTCTGCATGGCTGTCGTCCCAGAAGGAAGCCTCTTCTAAAGATGATGCACAAGAAAGCCCGAAAACTGTTTGCTGAAGACAAGCCGACTAAGACATGGATTACTGGAACCACGTCCTATGTCTGATGTGACCAAGATAATCTTATTTGGTTCAGTTGGTGTCAAGCGCGAGTGACGGCAACCAGGTGAGGAGTACAAAGACAAGTGTGTCTTGCCTACAGTCAAGCATGGTGGTGGGAGTGTCATGGTCTGGGGCTGTATGAGCGCTGCCGGCACTTGCGGAGCTACCGTTCATTGAGGGAACCATGAATGCCAACATGTACTGTGACCTACTGAAGCAGAGCACGATCACCACTCGGAGACTGGGCCGCAGGGCAGTATTCCAAAATGATAACGACCCAAACACACCTCCAAGATGACCACTGCCTTGCTAAAGAAGCTGAGGGTAAAGGTGATGGACTGGCCAAGCACGTCTCCAGACCTAAACCCTATTCAGCATCAGTGGGGCCTCCTCAAACGTAAGGTGGAGGAGTGCAAGGTCTCTAACATCCACCAGCTGCGTGATGTCATCATGGAAGAGTGGAACAGGACTCCAGTGGCAACCTGTGAAGCTCTGGTGGTCTCCATGCCCAAGAGGGTTAAGGCAATGCTGGAAAATAATGGAGGCCACACAAAATATTTACACTTTGGACCCAATTTGGAGATTTTCACTTAGGGGTGCAGTCACGTATGTTGGCAGCGGTTTAGACATTAATGGCTGTGTGTTAAGTTAATTTGAGGGACAGCATATTTACACTGTTATACAAGCTGCACACTCACTACTTTACATTGTAACTAACAGGGTTATTCAGAGAGAGGTGAAAACCAGGTGAATGACTGGAGAAGTGAAAATTCTAGGTCAAAAAATAGCCAAAGCAGAAAAATTCTCCCATTTATCTCACTTTACAAATCGGCTATTTGGTCTAGAAAGATTGTTCTCTTCTTCTGGCAATTCTCCTGGTTTTCACCTCTCTCTGAGTAACCCCCTGAAAGTGTCATTTCTTCAGTGTTGTCACATGAAAAGATATAATAAAATATTTACAAAAATGTGAGGAGTGCACTCACTTCTGTCAGATACTGTATTTACATAATACAACCCTATTTCTTATATATATATATATATATATATATATATATATTTGGCTGTGGTGCATAAAGTCCTATATATATATATATATCTTAATGCAAAAAAGTGAGACAGAGGTCATTTGCATGTCTTACCCAGAGTTCCTTGCTGCATATGGGGAATGTAGCACATGAGCTCTGTGATGCTGTTCCTTGAATTGCTGTGATGTGCAAATGACTTCTGCAATAATAAACCTTATATATATATATGGAAGATTTGGACGAACTCAGAGTTTTCATAAAATATATAACCTTTATTCTATTCCATAAAGCTCCTTTTTTATGGAATAAAATAAAAGTTATGGGCCACATTACAATCTTGACGCATAAGTAATTTTTAACGCATGGGGTAAAACCATTTGCGAATTACATACTCAGCGCTACAACGGTGCGGAATCGTCTACCGCGTGTGAACCTGCGCGAACCTTGCGCGAGCTTACTGTACTTTGCGCTCCCCATGTTAAGTACAGGGAGCACAACGTATTAATCAGCGTTAGGATTACAAAGTCCTAACACTGATTAACGTCCGGCTGCGGTTAACAAAAAGTTAACCAGAGCCAGGACTTGGTGCTAATGGATTCCGCTTCTGCAGAATCCGTTAACACACAAGCCAAAAAAATAAAAAAACAAATCGGATACTCACCTCCGGTCCCGCGGCAAGGCCTCCTCAGTCCGGCGGAAGCACGGAAAGACTGGGGGAAAATGTCCCCCCAGTCTTCCCCTGTGTATCACTACGCTGACCGGCAAGACGAGATCCGGCTGGTCATGTGACCGCCGGTGTCTGCTTCAATGGAGTCCTGTGGACTCCATTGAGAGGATGCGCGCGGCTGCGCTTAACGTTGCCACCCGCATCCAGGGGGTTAACGCACGGTAACAATGCAGGCAGCATTTTTTGCGCCTGCATTGTAATCTAGCAGTAAAACGGGCGCGCTAGGGGGAAAACTGCGAGCGCAGTTTTTCCTCCGTAGCGCCCCCGTTTTACCGCTAGGAATGTATTTTGGCCCTATATGTTTTTTTTACATTATATATAATATATATGTACAATGTACATGTACTTTATATTATTGTATCATAGGCGTGTGTACGAGGTGTGCCTGGTTTTAAAATGACATTTTTAGATGTCCCTTATCTGGGTCATGATGAATAACATAAAAACTGCCTGTATCTCTGATTACAGGCGTGTTATATCTAATGAAAAATGTGCATTTTGTGCAAAATCTTCGAAACATACATTTTCAATGAATAAATGTTACATGTTTGCACACCCTGATGTATCGGGCTGCTTACACCACTGTATCGTATTATAAATTACAAATGATAATCCTGCTATTTATTGCTCTTTAACTGTTCACTTTCAAAGGTAAAATCCAAATAAAATTAAAGGGCTGTTTGACCGGCTAGTGATACGTCTTAAATGACTGAAATGACTTTCATAAGCTGAAAAATCTGATATTTATTATACTTTTTTTATTGTAGATACTCGAGTATACCACTAGATTTTGGTGACAAAAAATTACCTTAAAATTGGAGGGGTCGCGTTATATTCGAGACATCTGCATCGCGTAAAAAAAAAAAAATTCTTGCTCTGGATCCCAAGTCTCACGGGAGTTCCGGTAGTCTCGCTGAACTGAATGTGGGATCCATGATGCTTGCAAACACTTCTGGAACTCCCGGATTCAGGAGAGGTGGAATCCGTCATGGCCAGAGAGCAAGCTCGGTTTAAGCCAATCATTCACCTCGCTCGTCTCCGCCGGCCATCTAATCACTAGTAAAGAAAACGGATGGCCGGCGACTTCATACTTAGTAACAACTGCAATCATTCTAGAGCAGAGCACCCTGGCCTGAGGGGGAGCCTGACTGTGTTAAGAGAACGTGGAAGGATTTTAATTGTTTACCAGTACAGTATAATTTTGTTCCTCGCGTTATATTCGAGTCTTGAGTATTCTCTCATTTCCATAATCAATCTCTATCCATCGTGTTATATTCGGGTCGCGCTATACTCGAGTATCTACGGTACCATATGTTTTTCAAAAAAACAGGTGACTGTCAAAATGTCCAAATGGCAGATACATTGTGGGCCCTATTACATTCTTCGCGCAATTCGTAACGCGTGCGCAAAAACGCAGTAACGCGAAGCGAAAAATCATTTGCGCACAACATCGTATTACATTCTATGCGCAACGAATGCGTGTATTCGTCTACCGCGGGTGAAGCTGCGCAAGCGTACGATACTTTGCGTGTTCTATACTTAACATTGTGAGCGCAAATGCGTTTGTGCGCAGAAACGCGGATAGTATAACAATCTATGCGCAAATTTTGACGGCCAACGTTTGCGTTCATAATTTTAACGTTTCTGAAGAGCTGGTGTTAATGTCAAATACGAACGTACTGGTCGAAACGAAATACACCATCACAAAACACGTGCGTGTTTTTTTTTTATTGCTGCAGCATGTATACTCAGATATAATTTGACAGGCGCAAAAACTTAAGTGAGTCAATTAAGGTGAATTAAGGTGAATTGATGTCAATTAAGGTTCTTAAGTCTGATTGGCTGAATCCCGTGAAAAAAACAGCCCGCACACTGATTTAGGTGATATACGTTACTGCACGCGTATTTCTCTTCATTTTGCGCATATTTCTCTTCGTTTTGCGCGTCGGGTTTACGAACGTTATTTTTTGACGGATGAAAAAATGCATTCGGATCGTAATACCACTGTTAATTTTCGTGCGATAACGCTTGACGCTGCATGAAAAAAAAAAAATGTGCTGCGCGAGCGAAAATGCGAGAAGAATGTAATAGGGCCCTGTATGTTTCAAAACAAGCTTTGTATCTTTTCCTTGGAATTTCCATTGCGTATCAACAAGAACGATTAGCTGAGGATTCACACACTATTTATATTTGTTTATAAACATTCGTGGCTTGTTTTATTTGTTGTGTGTGTATATTTTCTAAACGACAATATGTGAAGCATTTCGAAAACAACTTACCTTTTCTTCGAAATCTCCACATTGAGGAAAAATCATGTTATTTGAAAAAAAAAATGGCATGGCAAAATTGACTATTTTCACCTAAAATACACAAATCACCACAAATTCGTCTGTTGAATAAATCTGAGTAAAGCAGGACCTCAGCAAATGCTGAAAGCCCTTCTTTCGTAACATTCTGCTTAGTGAACGTCAAACTGGAATGAAGTCCTCTCACTTTTGACCTGCGTTTTGATTTGATCCAGACTTAAAGGTAGAGCAATCGTATACCTGGGAAAACCCAACTCATATCTCGCGTGCGATTAAAACCATGTGGTGGAGGAGAGGGGATGAAAAAAAATGAGAAATGCACAAAAATCAGTGGACTTTACCCAACACGTGTTCAACGTCTTCCGCTTTGATATGACCGGGGCTTCGATTCCTGATTGATCTTTCAATATGACTGATTTCTGCCGGACAAAATAAACACAACGTGTAGTTTAAGAGGTCACAGGTATCCAGCAATGATAAATCACTGCAAAGTGCTGCGCTTCAGTCCGCCGCGCTACACATCTCAGCAAAATTTGGCGAGCTTGGAGCTTCCATTGTGAACAAAACTACAAATAATAAATAATATTGTAACTCTTCCGAGCAGGGCACTCTACACCTATTGTTTCCGTCACTACGGGGTGACGGAAACAATAGGAATTCAACCAAATTTTGGTGATTTGCATTCCGGCCAATTTTGGCTCACTTTGGTAATTCTATTTCATCGAAAATTCAGCAAATTTACTACCTAGCAGATGTCCACTGTATTTTGACCTAATTGGAGTCGTCGGAGCAGTTATCGGACGTTGTTGAAAACCATCGAACAGAAAAAAAAGTCTCCTATTCTCCTAATAAGAGTTCGAAGCAACAAAAATGGAGTAAAAATGTGTCTAAATAATAAAAAAGGGTCCTTTAAAA
>CM019071.1:9106191-9186191 GCA_009667805.1 Leptobrachium leishanense
CTCGTTTCGGCCGATTTCCATTTCGGTTCGGTTCGTTTCGGTTCATTTTTCGTATCGACTTTTTTTTCTTGATTTCGGAAATTTTCGTGTTTTTCGGAACATCTGTTCTCCTCGTTTCAAAGTGTCTATTTGTTTTGACATAAACTAATGTTTTTTTGGATCCAATATTTCTGTCGATACGATAATTTTGCCATTGAGATTTCTCATGTTTTACAAGAAGGATACATTGAGATTTCTCTGGTTTCCCGGGAAGGATACATTGAGATTTCTCTGGTTTCCCGGGAAGGATACATTGAGATTTCTCATGTTTTACAAGAAGGATACATTGAGGTTTCTCTGGTTTTGCAAGAAGGATACATTGAGATTTCTCATGTTTTACAAGAAGGATACATTGAGATTTCTCATGTTTTACAAGAAGGATACATTGAGATTTCTCTGGTTTTACAAGAAGGATACATTGAGATTTCTCTGGTTTCCCGGGAAGGATACATTGAGATTTCTCTGGTTATACAGGAAGGATACATTGAGATTTCTCTGGTTTTCCAGGAAGTATACATTGAGATTTCTCTGGTTTCCCGGGAAGGATACATTGAGATTTCTCTGGTTTCCCGGGAAGGATACATTGAGATTTCTCATGTTTTACAAGAAGGATACATTGAGGTTTCTCTGGTTTTGCAAGAAGGATACATTGAGATTTCTCATGTTTTACAAGAAGGATACATTGAGATTTCTCATGTTTTACAAGAAGGATACATTGAGATTTCTCATGTTTTACAAGAAGGATACATTGAGATTTCTCTGGTTTTACAAGAAGGATACATTGAGATTTCTCTGGTTTCCCGGGAAGGATACATTGAGATTTCTCTGGTTATACAGGAAGGATACATTGAGATTTCTCTGGTTTTCCAGGAAGTATACATTGAGATTTCTCTGGTTTCCCAGGAAGGATACATTGAGATGGGAATGATACAAAATTACAGAATCAGCGAAATAACCGAAAAAAACGATGTCCGAAATTACTGAAATGGAACCGAAATCAGGAATGGAGCCGAAATCACGAATGGAACGAAAATGAATTTTGATTTTCCACATTTCTAGTCCATTCGAAAATTCCAAAAAGTTTTCGTTTCGGCACGAAAATTTGTTCGGATCTGCCGTTTTCAGATCCGAAAATTTTCGGAAAATCGTCCGAATCCGAATGCACGAATCGGGAAATTTCGGGAAAATTCCAAAATTCCGAAACGCACATCCCCTACTAATCAGCAAACACTCTTTTTGATAAGATATTCTGCTTTGCGTTCTAGTGCCGGCATGATAGATAAACTGTATGCTGACTAATGTTTAAAAAAGCAAGCACTAAAGGGGTTATTCAGAAAGCACCGAAATTTCAGTGCTTTCTCATTCAGAGCACTTCGGCGAGTTAAATTCGCCAACCCTATTTTACACAATAAAAAAAAAAATCCTTGAAAAAAAAAATTGGGATTCAAAAATTTTGTCTAAAAATTATAAAAAATACATAAACGTGTTCCAAAAAATAAGTAAATATAACGTTTTTTTGATGAAAATGAAAAGAATAAACGTTTGAATTAAAAAAAAAATACGATAAGATTTTTTTATACATTGAATCCTATGGGATTCTCCTGTTTAAACCTGTCGAACTGAATCACCAAAAATCAGGGCATTTCACTGACACAGTGCAGTTCGGCGTTCTCTGAATATATTAACCATTACTTCTCTATGGGACAATTTCACTGCTGCCAAATTTCAGCGATCTGCACCATATTTCAATTTCAGTTTAGTGAATAGACAAACTGCCACGAAATAGAGCCGTACGGTGAAATTCACTGTTCAGTGCAATTCGGTGGCAAGTTCGCCGCTTACTGAATAGCCCCTTTAAGCATTGGCTCTAAAACAAGAAGCACAAACTATTATATCAAACATGAGCGAGTTTATGGAATATTTATTTATTTATTTATAAAGTATTATACCAGGAAGGATACATTGAGGATTCTCTCGTTTTCAAGTATGTCCACTCAAAAATTCGATCAGGTTCCTGCATTCTGTTTCAGTTATTTCACAGCGTTCCCTTCGATGTGGCATCATTCAGAGTGCACACGGCTGTACATTGTATCGCTTGATTATTTGCCGTGTTCTGTAGATGGTGCGAGTTAAATCTGTTTGTTCTCTCCTTGTTACTCCATCTGACAGCCATGAGATAGAACAGATCAACCGAGATCTTCTTTAAAAAAAGCTTGTAGACCAATATCAGCCCAATAATGTCTGAATGCGAAAACAAAGGCATGGGAATGTGATGGATACATTGTATAAAACAGAATGTTTCTGATAAATATAAAGTATGAGAAGTTTATATTGCAGAATAATAGTCATAAAACTCAAACAAAAGTAATTAAAAAGAGACACTGGGAATATTACCTCTGCTCCCACTCACACCATCCATGGACGTCCATCCTTTAGATACGTTTCATGTTCCATGTCATTTATCAGTTAATCTATTACCAGTTCTTCTCCCTTCCCCGTCTTAGTGCATTTTAATACAACTAGACATTAATTATAGACGCTAGAGGGACTATTCACTTAGTGCTGGTGTTTGCCAGAATTGTAAATACTTGGGAAAAAGGGAGAGGGACCCGGCACGCAAAGACGATGGGAAAAAAAAGCATTTTATCTGGCACGCAGCAGTAGCAGCAATTTTTCAGCTGTGCAGCCACGGAGCCAAAATGTTGCTGCTTGTGCTGCGTGCCAAATATAACGTGGTCTCTCCATCATCTTGGAGTGCCTGGTCCCTCTCCTTTTTCCCATGTGCTTGTGGGTTTGGATTGTCCAGGGTCCCCGAGCACCTGATGATCAACCCGTCACACCCAAAATCAAGTTATCTCGAGAAACAAAATCCTTTGTTTTATGGCTCTCCAAGCACCCTGGAGAGACATAAAACAATCTACAAATACCAGCCTGAGGCTGGGCATCCAGTGGCACCGTATTTGTGCGATGGTGCGATCATCAGATATCGTCCGTCGTCGTCCATCCGATCCAACAACATGTAGGGGAATGGACCATCGTCCATTGCGTCCGACGTCTGATGTCCGTCTTCCAGCGATGGGTAAAGACGGCATCAGTTGGGCGATCAGAACCAAATCACTCGTTTGCATCGCATGTATTTCAGCAGATCAGAGAAGATGGATGTGGAGAAACTGATCAGGGGAGTTATAAAAGCATTTAAAATAAACTATTTATATCAGGGATCTCAAACTCTGGACCCCCAGATGTTTCAGAACTACACCTCCCATTATTCTCTGGCCATTTATTGCATTCAAAGAATTCTGGGATTTGTAGGCAATATACATCTTTGGGGCCAGAGTTTGAGATCCCTGATTTATATATATGTGAGATGTTTGGGACTAGCCCTGTTTGTTTAGGGGTGAGGGGCAGGGAAGGCTCCTTGGTTGATTGTAAGCTCTTGGGTCCTCTCTGCTACTGTTCTGTGTGTACTTGTATGTATATTTGTATTCTGTCTCACCCATTGTCCCACAAAGGACTGCAGTGTTTAAAAAAGCAGAATGAACTGTGTTTTATATGTAAAACCAGTTCATCCTGGTTTTGGCAGTCTCTGCACTCCACCTCTGAAATCTATCTGATCATTCATAGTTGTTCCAACAGATCTCTTGCAGTGGAAGACCCTCGTCGGACGACGTCCGACGTCGTACATAGTCGGATGAATGCATTGGTCGTCCGACTACGGTGCCAGTGGACGCTCAGCCTTAAACCTCAGTATAACAAAAAGTTAAAACTTTGGCAATATTGAGGAGGTGATTGCAGCAAGATGAGGAGAGTGATTGAGTGTAGAGGCTGAAGGAAAGACTGGAGTCGAGAGTCACTCCGAGGCAGCGAACTTGGGCTGAAGAAAGGATGGTGATACTGTCCACAATTATGGAGAAGTCAGAAATTGAAGTAGAGTTAGAGGAGGGAATTAGAAAGAGCTCGGTCTTGAACTTATTAGAAACATAGAAAAATGTCAGCAGATAAGAACCTTTCGGCCCATCTAGTTTGCCCAATTACATGGATACTTGACCTGGATTTATCTTTTGTTTAGGATAGCCTTATGCCTATCCCATGCCTGCTTAAATTCAATTACTGTTTTGGCCTCTACCACTTCTACTGGAAGGCTGTTCCATGTATCCACCACCCTCTCAGTAAAATAATGCTTTCTGATGTTACTTTTAAACCTTTGCCCCTCTAATCTAAGACTATGTCCTCTTGTTTTGCTACTTTGTTTCCTTTTAAATATACTCCCTTCCTCTACCTTGTGGATTCCCTTTACGTATTTAAATGTTTCTATCATATCTCCTCTGTCTCGTCTTTTTTCCAAGCTGTACATGTTAAGATCATTAAGCCTTTCCTGGTAACTTTTCTCCTTCAAGCCGTACACCATTTTAGTAGCCCTTCTCTGAACTCTCTCTAAGATGTCTATATCCTTCTGGAGATACGGTCTCCAGTACTGCACACAGTACTCCAAGTGAGGTCTCACCAGTGCTCTATACAGTGGCATGAGCACTTCCCTTTTCCTACTGCTAATACCTCTCCCTACACAACCTCTCTCTACACAACCATATTGATGTTTAGTGTCACAGGGGTCCCGCGCAGATGCCAGGGAGGGCCCTTCATAGTGTACATTTTTAAGCCCTTGATGCAGGTTTGTGTTTTGTTGCATAATGCAGGATCCGGCACACACTACACTTAAACAGAAACATAGCAAGAGGTGACAGTGCAGGTGACAGGCACAAGAGGGAGCCCTGCAATTTCTAAATCTAAATACAGGTTCAGGACAAGGGTAGAGAGAATAAGAACATACACAGTACTTCTCAACAGGACAAAATAAGACTTGAATGTATTCAGCAGCCTGCAGGGCAGAACTCCTTGGTACTTGAAAATACAACAAACAGGACTGCTGATCCTAGCACTCCCATCCAGGGAGGTCAGACAAAATGAAAACACTAGATACTGCTCAGTAGCAATTGATTTTGTGACCAAAAGGTCTACTGAGCAAAGCACATTAACTATGGACATACAGAAGAGAGGTCCAAAAATACAAGCCAGGTCATACACGATAAATCCAGACAGATAACTTTAGGGGACAGATGTAAGAATATTCCAAGAGCCAGAGCCAGAAAGTCATACACAGAGAAATCAGAAATACACTTTAGCAAAACAGGGAGCAGGAACTTAAAAGGTATTGACCTATCCAGACCCAAGGAGCAAGAGTACTGCTGGCCCTATATATAGGGCTGAGCAGATCATGTGACCGCAGACTATCAGCCCAATAAAGATGGTCTGCAGAGCCTGAACAGCAGAAAACAGAGGAATCCCTGCAACCACCAACAGGGGGCAGGGCTGAAATGTGACATTTAGTTAGTGAGAGGCCATCAAGGCAGAGATCCCAGACAGAGACATCGATCCTGATCATTAGCCATGTATTGTGTTCCTCACGTGACATGTTATTAACTTGCATTTTAACAATTGACGTGATGTTAAGTTACCAGCTGAATTATAATAAATATTGCATTTCTTCTCATCCATGCATTATCTCCAAATCCACTGATCAAGAAAAAGTGAAATGCGTTGCCCCCGCTTCCCAAAGAGTTCCGACACTGAGAAAATAGAGATAATAACTAACCTCGTCCACCTTTGTGATCGCGCAGTGGTGAATTGTTTTGATTGTCCTTGTTCAGAAATTACAAACGATGATAATCTTGTTAACCTTGAGATCACATCATTCAAGGTAATGCATCTCCGAGTCCACCATGATTGTCCTTTAAAATTATCTCCAGTGAAAGAAAATAAACATAAAGATGCTTTAAATTATGTTTATGTAAAAAAAAAAAAGCCATGCAGTCATTATTCAGCTCTGAAATTAATTTTATTTAATGGCGTTATAAGATCAGCAGCTATGGTGTCCTTTCCATAAGTGATAAATATTTCTCACGACGCGCTCGCTGAATTAATATGTTTCAATGTCATTCAAGGGAGAACAAATTAAAAAACAAAAAGGAAATACACTCTAAAAATACGATTTTTCTTATCTTTGGGTGGATTTGTAAGTAAATGTAAAAAAATAGTGGTATTAATGTAAGACATAACAAAAAATGAACACGGAATTACTCTGTCACATCTGGTGGTGCATTCAGACTTGGATAAAACATACACATATGTCTACACATCAATAGGGGTTATTCAGAGAGCACCGAAATGTCGGCGACATTTCGGTGCTCTCTCGTTCCCCGCGCTTCCCTGCACTTCAGGGAATCAAAGTTCCCCACCCTCTGGTGAATTCAGTATTCACCGCAGAGTCCGCGGAGTGCAGGGAAAACCCGTTGAACACCTGCCGAACACCTGTTGAAAACCCACCGGAACAGCCGCAAAAAACCCGCCGGAACAGTCGCAAAAAACCCGCCGAACACGTTGGAAAAAGCCAACGAGCCGCCGAACACAGCCACTGGAAAAAGCCAACAATCTAACGAACGGGGTAAAAGAAAAAAAAATACGATTGAAAGTGTCAAAATTGAACCGCTGTTTGCAAAAACTACTGAAGGAAAATGCCTGGAATTTACATACAAGATCCTATGAATGATAATAAAAAGGTCTGTTACAGAAAAAACACTTTAAAAAAATAATAATAATAATTTTGCCCAAAAAATTCATAAAAATGTCTAAAAGATCCTAAAAAAATCTATAAATAAAGAGACTTTGTACTGCAGAATATTATAATAAACGGTTTATTAGATATTGGATTAAAATGGGAATATTTTTAACATTGAAGCCTATGGGATTCGTCTGAATAAACCTGCCAAATGAGACCACTGAACAGCAAGACAGTTCGGCAACTTTTCTCTGCTGTTTGGTGTTTTGTATTATAGTGGGAAAACCAATGGGACCAATGGGAAATTGTTGCAATATCTCAAGATAAGATTGTTGCAAGATCTCATGCTTATGGGGATTTGTAGCAATAATTCTGAGATTATTAGCAATGCAGCTTCCAAAAAATGTCAAGGGAATATAAAAAATAATAGCTGTATGTGACATAATGTTTGTATATGGAAATTACAGTAACACCTTGTATCAGTATTGTACAGGGATTTTCATTCATTATAACCACCTGTATCTTATCCCTGTACAGCAGTGAGTGACCCCACAGCTTTCCTTGTATCCTGCCAAATCTCTGGCTGCTTGAATGCTGCAGTTATCTGTTTGTACTTTTTGTTACAGTGAGGTTTGGGGCTGCTATTTTCAGATGGTATTATGTATCTTCAGGGTGCTTGGAGAGCCATAAAACAAAGGATTTTGTTTCTCCACAGGAGGACACCAATTTTGCTTTAAAAAGGTGTGAAATTGTCTTTTGATATGCAAATGAGTGTTTTTCAATGCATTACAATTTAAAATCGAGATAACTTGACTTTGGGTGTGAATGGGGTTAAACATTGGTAAAATAGCAATTTTCTTATGGTGAAAAAGTTAAAAGATTAAATTGATGCAAATTTGACACTTTTTTCATGTTTTCATTTATCCTTTACAGAATCATCACTGGGATGAAAGGTTCTAAACTCTAGACTTTCTAAACTCTAAACCCTTATCTTACACAGTTTTAATTAGGGTCAGAAACTCCTTGTGCTCCCCTTCTGCCCAACTCCTGCTTCATCTATATTTTACAGGACAGATCCTTCCACTGCTCCCTCTTTGCATCAAAGCATAATATGTATCCAGGAGAACAAGACAGTCTGACAACCAGACACGTGGTGCAATGTGTCACTTTGATGTTTGCTTGTTTGGAAATGATCAGGAATGCTGGGAGATGGATGGATCAGCTTGGACGTTATGCAGGGGAATTCAATTATGTTTTAACCCCTTCACTGCTGAGGCATTTCACGCCTGTGTGCTGAGCTCATTTTTACCGCTTTCGCTCATCATGTTTAAACGCGATCTGAAGCCACATTTTAATAAATGACCCAGACATATTATATATCGTTCTTTCCGGCAGACTACGCAGATTCATAATATATCATTTTTATATGTATACGTCATGACCTGCCTGTATATTATAACAAAAAATACAATAAAAATAGAATTTTTAATCATCTGCAGTGTGTAAAGTGTTTTTTTTCACATTTTATCACATGAGCGTTTGCGGTTATGTTTTCTATGGGGTGCGCTTGTACAAAAAATTTGAAATGGGGACTTGTTACTTTTTTTGGGGGGAATTACGTGATTTTTAGCAAACGCACCCCATAGAAAAAAATCATTAGTGCAGCATCATTGTTCACATTATAATTGAAATGTGAACAATATTGCTGCATTAATAAAAACAACACACAAAAAAAAAAACATGTTTTTTATTATTTATTTATTTTTTTAAATTTATTTATTATTATTTTTTTTTTTTATTATTATTTTCTTTTTACTTTTTACCTAGTCATGTTGGGTATTATTCGAAAGGCCATGCTCAGGCCTTTCAAATGACACCCTCCATGACCCTCTAGCTGCCACGGTTCTGGAGATATCGGGGTTCACAAGAACCCCCTATCTCCACCAGGGGATTTCCTTGGGAAATCCCCGGCAGCTAGGGGTTCCCCGGCTATCTGACGTCATCACGCTATGCGTGATGACGTCAGACAGCGAGGGGAGTCCCGGGGGCGGAGCCGCCATCCAATATGGCGGCCCCCACCGGAGATAGGCTGCACTTCGGCGCCGCAAGGCGCTGAAGTGCAACCCAGCACTTAAGGGGTTAAAGCCAGGCATCGCTTAAAAGGAGAGACTCTCCCCTTTTAAGCGGTGCCTGGCTTTTACCGCTGCTCCTTCCCGATCGGGAGGGAGAGGGATCCGAACGGACCCCCCCCCCTCCCTTCCAGGCTATCTCCCGGCATTGCCGGGGGTCGCCTGGAAATGACGTCATCGCGCATGGCGCGATGACGTCATTTACGCCGGGAGGAGCTTGACTTCAGCGTCTGAGGACGCTGAAGTCAGAACGCCGTGGGACCCCGGACAGAGAGGTGAGTATCTCCGCCGGGGGTCCCGCACAGCTGATGACGTGTGGGGCACGTCCTCAGCATGCAACGTGCATCAATGAGGACGTGTCCCACACGTCTTCAGCAGTGAAAGGGTTAAAACCAGAAAGCAGGACTTCACTTTTTAATGATATTATGTTAATATTGGCTTGGAAAAAAAATACATATTTTTATGGCTAGACTGCCTCTGTAACCTTATCTACTTGGTGTAAACTAGGGATGAGAGTTCGGTTCGATTCGAATTTGAGTTTGAATCGAACATCGGCCGTTTGAGTGTTCGGCGAACACCAAACATTATGGGATGTTCACGGTTTGTTCGACCGAGAACATTCCATAATAAAAAATGCGTCCACGGGTCCCCTAAATGTACCGGCGGCTGCCGGTACATTTAGGAGACCTGTGGCTGCGGCCCCCGGCCCCCGTATCTCACCTGTCCTGCAGCTGTCCCGGCCTCCTGTTCCCCGGTCCGTCAGCGCCTCCAATCCGTCTGGTTGCGGCTCCTCTGCCCCACGTCTTCATGCTGAATGATCTGATTGGGCAAAGTCCTGCGCCTGACCTGGACTTTGCCCAATCAGGGCTCTAATTCAATATGAAGACGTGGGGCAGAGAGGAGCCGCGGCCAGATGGATTGGATGAGCTGACGGACCCGGGGACCAGGAGGCCGGGACAGCTGCAGGACAGGTGAGTCACGGGGGCTGCGGGCCGCAGCCACAGGTCTTCTAAATGTACCGGCAGCCGCTGGTACATTTAGGAGAACTGCAAACACATTTTGCGTGTTCGGCCCCCATTGGTTTACATTGTGTTCGAGTTCGTATTCGAACATTTCGGCCGTTCGGCCGTTCGGCCGTTCGGATACGAACCGAACACAGGGGTGTTCGGCTTATCACTAGTGTAAACAAGGAGTTAATTTTATTTTTCACTTATTCTGGTTATTATTCCTGAATTTATGCTTTGAGATGTCCTCACATTCATTCCTTTAATAACGAGAGTGAGAGATGAAAAAGGAGAATTTCGCTTACAGTAGAGCAGGGATGTCAAACTCCGGCCCCCGGACGTTGATTGCCTACAATTCCCCGAATTCTGTGAATGCAATAGATGGCCAGAGAATCATGGGAGTTGTAGTTCAGAAACATCTTGGGGGGCAGAGTTTGAGATCCTGAAGTCGAGAAAGGGCTCATCACTGATTTACAGCAAAAAATAAATAACGTGGACGTCCGTTTTGGAAACATTGAATATCGATGGAAACAAAAGTTGATATATACGACACTATAAGAGTTAAAATTAGTGATTCACAAAATTAAAAATGCAGTGTCTGTGTTTTATGTATCCGATTAATTACGTAAATATTGCTTGGAAGTATAAAATAAAAAAACAACAATCTTCAGGCGGGATAAAAGCAGCCTATTTCGTATGTAAATGGGTGGATGGTTTGTTTCTTCCTAATGGTGTAACGCAGGAACCATATGATCATTAATTCTTTTGGCTGCTTCAGAAATTATGTTACTAAGAGCACACTAGTAAATCATTAAAGAGTGAAATGTAACACAAACTATTAATCATAAGCCTTCAGCCGCCCCAAGCAACCAGCACCGGCTTCTTCTTTATATCCGTGTGCTATGTTGCTGGTTGCGCGCCCCTGGGGTGGTTTATTAGTCACAGGGATTACTGTGCCAGTCACAGGGTATGTTTAGGAATTATGGGGGTTGTAAAGCTGGGCGCTAGAATAAAGGTTGGTTCAAGGATCAGACGAGAAAAAATATTTCTACAAATGACTATCATCCGCATTTTGCTCTGTATTCAATAATAAACAAACAGATTTCAGTCAAATGTCAACAGTCACTGTATCGATTTGTCTTTATTTTATTTATTTGACAATTTTTATTGTGGATGCTTGACAATCAAATAAGCGCTGGAAATAAAGGGAGAATGTAAAACTACAAGTATGAAAAAAGAGAAACATATGCCATATGGGACGATCTAAAGGACAGTGATCAGCGCATACAGATTTTATATTTATAATAAATCAGATCTAAAATGGAGAGATTCCGTAACAGTATGCTTCAGTGGGGATAAAACAGAGATCTGAGGAATATAAATGATAACCAAAAGTCCTCTGTAGATCTTCTCAGATAGGTTGTAGGAAGGAAGAGTGGCCGGCTTCCATAGTCGTTATGACGCTGTCAAGTTTCCACCTTCCAGCCAGGTCCCCTGGTGGTGAGAGGGATCCAGACCTGCTCTTCCCTGCTCTGGGATAGCTATTCCACCCTGTGCCGCTCCTGGGTTTCGCTGTAGCTATTCAGGTTTGGGATCACGTGTCCCAATTGCCCAGACCTGTTCACTATTAAATGCTAGCAGGACAGAGGCCCATTGCTCTGGCATGAGTGCTGGTTCCAAGTGCCCTGTTCCTGAGGGTTCATGTTCCTGGTTCCTGTCTGCTACAATCTTGTATCTTGTTTTGGATTTTTCTGGTTTATTGAGCTTGGCATTCCTGACTACTCTTTGTCTGCTCCATGTATTCTCTATCTTGATATCTTGTGTACCGATCTCTGCCTGTCTGACGTTCCTTCCTGGTTCTTGTTCCTTGGCTCCAGTCTTGACCATTCTATATCTATTCCCTGTTTCATGTTTTGTGTATATAGTTATCCCTAGCACGGAGGCCAGTATAAGGACCTCTATTCAGTTCAAGGCTAGCTGTGTGTTTGTCTTGTTTAACCCTCTCCCTTCCTATTCTCCTGACTCTGTTATTCTTTTGTTAGGTTTCCATTCAAGGATCTTACTCCAGTGTTAGAAACCCGAGCAGGAGCTGATCAGAGCACAGAGCAGCCGCCGGAAAAACCCAACACCGCAGACGAATGTAGTGAAGAAAAAAAAAACAGCACACTTGAATGTTTGAAAAGTGAAACGCTGTTTGCAAACAAACTACTGAACGAAAATGTCTGAAATTTACATATAAGATCCAATGAATGATAATAAAAAGGGGTGTTACAGAAAAAAGACAAAACGTTTAAAAAAATAGAAAATAAAATCGGATTTTGCCAGAAAATCCCGAAAAATGCTTAAGAGATCCTAAAAAATCTATAAATAAAGAGACTTTTTACTGCAGAATATTTTAATGAATGGTTTATTAGATATTGAATTACAACGGGAATATTTTTAACATTGAAGCCTATGGGATTCGCCTGAATAAACCTGTCGAATGAAGCAACCAAATGGCAGGGCATTTCGGCATCTTTTCCCTGCTGGTTTGTGTTCTCTGAATAGATGAAGCATTTCTTCTCTATGGGGATTCATTGCCCTCGAACAGGCACCGAACAAGCACTGTATGTGCAGGCAATTCACTAACATTTGGTGAATTGCCGCACTCATAGCCGTATGGCCAGGAAAGGTAACCGAACGCTGAATTTCAGCGTTCGGTCACCTTTCGCCAGCAATTCGGATCTCCTTGAATAACCCTGTTAGTTTTATCATAGTTGATTCACTGTAGATTTCAAAGTATGGAGACAAAAACCATCAGTATTTCCATACAGTCAACGGTTGACTAATAATTCCTTAAGTCACTTGTAGACTCCTATCCTTGCACCCATCCTCTGCATTAAATGTATCAGTTTTCAATAAAGCAATATAAATAAATGAGACAGTAACTTTGCTACAACTACACAGAGACCGTTCATACATCATGATTATCTACAAGAAAAATAAATGGATAAAAGGTAGATTACAACTCTTGGGATTTATCCAATAAACCGCGAATTTTAAGGAACTGACAAGTGACGTTTGTAAACTTTACACAAGAATCAGCCAAAGAAAGAAAAATAAATAAAACGAACAGAAGATTTTATTTTTCGTTTTGGCCGATTTGAATCGAATTATAGAAATCCCTTTTTTTTTTAAGACTTCAGTGCAGGGAATAAACACCATGTGTGTTAAACGAGGGAGTTCAAACCAACTTTATATCTGGTCCGTCTTTCCTCCGCTGACTTTGTGAAGTCAAAACTGGTGTTTTACATTGTTACTAAGCCCCAACTTTCAGGAATGACAAATTAAAGATGTTATCGGTTTAGAAAATGTAAAGCAGCATAATTCGTATTTAATCTGAAACATGTTTCTCTAATTACGTACCTTCTATGCCCTTAGCGTAATCTTCCATCTCCAACAGTAGTAACCTTCCTTGATGAAGCCCAGCTGGTAATCAGTTAACTTTACTAATAATGAATGAATCATTTAAGATAATTGTCAGGATCGTACAAGTGCTGCACTGGGAAATTTACACAAGTATCTGGCTTTTATCATCTTTTGTGCTTCGGCGTTTAATATTGCAAACATACAGTGATCTGACCTTTCGTCGGTGCTGCGCAATACAAGGCGCATAAGACCAATGTTACTAATAATATTCGATCCTGGTTACAGACTGGTAAAATAAACCAAAAATGATTAAAAAAAATAAATTTTATAAACACCAACGTCACTGAAAACATCATATTCTAAATGTCTATGCTGATATTTGCAGTTATTAAAATGATATTTTTAACCATATTTGAATCAATCAAACCTTTTTTTATTTTAGTTTTTACTTTTTTAATTAAATTTTTTGTAAATAGATCACCTAATCTAAAATTAAGTTCTTGGTACAAATTGAGGCAATGAGAAACAAACACATCTTATTGAGAATTCTGTCGCTCTCCTTAAAATATTTTTTCCGAGAAAATCTTCGAGAGCAAAGTTTGCCTCGGTATATGGTCGTAAGAAATAAGACATGACTTTTCTCAGTTCTTCATTGGAATGCCTTGAGGAGGCGACTAGGCTTTTGTATTTTTCGAATGCTTATTTTTGGAGGAAGGCTGCAATAAAATTCTATTTGGACAATAATTAAAGCGTTTTTCTATCTGTGATTCGTGGATTTTGGAAGGGAAATCCCATTATAAGAAAAGCTGTGCCCCTTGTGCTGGTTTTCGTAGAGGACTAAAAAAAAAAGCTACTTCAGTTATCTATTAAACGATATCCATGAAAGTAAGGCAAATAAACATATGAGATTGGTTTGAAGATCCTGTGTAGTATTTTAGCTTTTCCTAGTAGAGTACTCTTCTCGACAGACATTTTGGGCATCCCACCTGGAATCTGTTGTAGCCACTCTGTCAGTTTGGGTGTCACAGCCCGAGGGCTCCTATCACCACTGGGACCACTATTGCCTTCACTACCACGCTCTCCTTAGCTCTACTTTCAGTCTCTGGTACGTTTTCACCTTCTCGTATTCTTTTATCTTGATGTTATGGTCACTTTGTATTGCCACATCCAACACCACTGTGGACTCTGTTCTTTGTCTACCACATCCAATTGGTTGGCCATGATGTTCCTGTCAATTTGAACCTGGAAGTTTCGCAGGATATTAACCCTGTTGTTTTGGTTTATCCTTTGTGACATTTCCCACCAAAACGTAGGAAGGCAGAGCCCATATTATGTGTAGATGTTCCTTTACACAATCCCAGCAATTTGGTTTCTCCTCTCTGTCCCTGCTAGCATCTTACAAGAAGTTACTATGTGCCGAGCTATTTCTGGAGCCTCTTTTCTGTATCTTGGGTTCTGCCAGATGTAGTAGACCTCAATTTCTATTGCTTTAGTGCTGAATTCTGCAGTGCTGACTTTCACTCTTACCTGTTCCTACCACTGCTAGGACTTTGGGATGTTTATCCCTGACTAGCCTTGACACTGCTTATACCATTCTCCTTCCTCTTGACTTGGAATCCTTGCATCATGAGAAGTTTCTGTGTCTTGTTTTCCACAGTGTCCAGCTCCTGTCTTGGTCAGCTTTAGTCCAGCTAGGTATCTGATAACTGGAAGGACAGGTGTGTTGATTACTTTTTCCACCGAGCTAAGATTTCAGTATCTCTCTGACTCTTGGGAGGAACTGTCTTCCTTGCATCCTCCTTAGTTGCCATATATTTGGGATATTTATTTTATTTATTTATTTATAAAGGATTTTACCAGAAAGGATACAGTGAGATTTCTCTCATTTTCAGGTATGTCCTGGGTTCAAGAACAATGTTACAGAAATACAAAGTAGTGAAATGCAAGATATTAACAGAAAAACAAATATACAGATTAACAGAAAGTAAATATGTAGGAAATACATTCACTATGTTACAGGTTTACAGGTGCATTCCTTATTGAGGTATGTTAATAGGGAGCTCTTAAGGGACTTTAGACTGGGGGAAGATTTGATGGCGTCTGGGAGGTTATTCCATAACTGCGGTGCTCTGTACGAAAATGAGGATCGAGACACTTTCTTTTTGTATTGTGGTATTGCAAGTAAGGTGCCGGTCCTGGATCGGAGGTTATAGGATGAGGGAGCTGATGGGGGAAGCAGCCTATTCAGGTAGGGTGACAGTTTCCCAGAAAAGCTCTTAAACACCAGGTTGGAAAGGTGAAGAGTGCGTCTAGATTCCAGCGACGGCCAGTTTAGTTCTCTTAACATGTCTCAATAGTGGGTCATGTAGTTACATTGTAGCACAAAGCGACAAAATGAGTTATACAATGTAGTACGTTTCTGGAGGTGTGTTTGTGGGGCGGCTGCATACACTACATCTCCGTATTCAATAGCCAGCATAAACATTTGTTGTACAATCTGCTTTCTTACCGCGGGGCTCAGGCAGGATTTGTTTCTGTACAGGGCACCTAGTTTGGGGTAAAGTAGGTGTTCTCTCCACCATCTCTTTAGTTCTGTGGTACTTCAACTCGTTCAGTCTTGGCTTTCACTTGCCTTTTCACTACCATCACCCACACTTGCTATGTGCAAATGACTGTCCTATGTCCCTGCTGTATACCCAAGTTAGGTGGATCAGTAAATTGATGTCATCCATCTGGTGGAGGTGGATGATAACTCCTCTCTTGAACCTGTAGCCACATCCGAGTTATATGAAGATCTAGCTAAGGTAGTTTAGACTAATGCTAAACAGTCAGGAGTAGTAAATAACTTTGGTATAAGCCACACTTGACACTCACTTGTGTAATTGTCTTGGAGTTGGCTTCTAGAACTGTTTTCCACTTGGACATTGATCCTGGAACACTCTTAGTATCTTGTTGGCCTTGTATAGAGCCTAGCATTCAAGTATCCACTTGTGCAGTATCAAGTCATACCCTGGCAGCCAATACAGACTGTACACAGGTTGAGTTGGTCTTGTGTCCTAAGCGAGTGCTTGTCCTACCGTCAACTGGTGTTTTGAGCCTCTGGTATTGTTTCCGATTCCTTTCTAAGACTTGCTCACGTATTGATTCATATGCTCATCAATCTTGGAGCCTGTCATGGCTGACAGGACTTTCCATGTTCTTGAAAGGAAGGTGATTGGTCTGAAGTTGGAGGATATTTTTCACTTGAGTTATAGGATTTGAGTTAAAGGGTTACGGCTAGGGATGCAGGGTTATTGTTAGAGTTAGAAGTTATGGTTATTATAATTGTACTATAGGGAGAAAATCTATGAATCTTGTGTTATTTGTGTGGATTTTTTTGTGTGCCTCAATCATTCTTAAATTTAATATATGTTTTATCCGTTTGACATTTTGATACACGCACTATTGTTTTGGCTCTTATCATTTTTCCATACATGCCAGACATTATTGAATTTAATATTTCTACTATAGGGGTTATTCACTAACCTCCGTATTGGCCTGAAATGGCACTGAATGGTGAATTTCACCTTTCGGTGCAATTTCAGGCCAATTAGTCTATTCAGTAAGATGTCAATTTGCGAAATACTGGCGAATCGACAGCAAAATACTGTACAGTTTGCCGCAGTTCGGAGGCACCTAATAGTCCCGTAGAAGATTATCATGTCTTCTATTCACCGAACGCTGAACTGCACCGAAATTCCGGCAAAATAATTTTCGGTGTTTCAGTTCGACATGTTGAAACAGTAGAATCCCATAGGATTCAATGTAAAAACTTAATATTTTTTTTCATTTTTTTAAAGACCATTCATTCTTTTAATTTTCAGCAAAGAGCTTTTTTTAATTTATTAGAACACCTTTTTGTATTTTTTGTACTTTTTAGATGAAATGTTTGTTTTTCAATATTTTTTTTTTTTTTTTAGTTTAAGTATTTTTATTTCGAAGTATCGTCTACAGGCAAACAAATATTAAAATAGAAGGCCGCGCAGGGCCGTCCATAACAAATTAGCCTCCGAGGATAGCAGTAATGCGGACAGCAGGGAAGGAAACCAGAGATCTGAAGTAAAATGAAAGTAAGGGGCATGTAGTAACAATAGGAGTTGACAGGGGATGGGGGGGAGTGCAATACATAGCAGTAGGTAGCCGATGGTGACCCAAAATGAGGAGAGAGGAGAAGGAGAAGGGAAAAAAAAAGGGGGGGAAGAGTGGAAAGGGATGGCAAGTGCCATCACCGTGACGCTCCTGGCGCGCTCCCGGAGGAGGCCATGGAGGGAAATGTCACAAGGCCCGGGAGCCCAAGGGCCAAGCATGGCATACAATGCCACAGTGGCACACCTCGGTACCACCCGGAGAATGCCAAAAAAAAAACACAAAGGGGGAGGGGCAAAAGAGAAAGGGGGTACACCATCGCAGTATGGCATGCACCAAAAACAATAAGGGGGAAAAACTGGGGGATGTGGGATGTGGGGGGGCACTAATACAAACGCGGTTGCGGGTAGACCATCAGAAAAAAGGTTTATAGCGAATCTGTCTCCTCAAAAAAAAAAAAAAAGGCAAAGATGTTAGTGTCTGGGGTAAAACAGTCAGCCGGGATCCTGTGTTTGAGCCTCAGGCATCAGCGGCACATTTCCAAGACCCAGCTTAGATACCAGCGCTTGTGCCTCGTCCAAGGCCGTCACCGTGAGGGTCTCCCCGGCAGAGGACACAAGCAGGGAGCCTGATGACCCCCATTTATAACGAACTCCATGCAGGCGTAGCAGGGCAGTGACTCCATTAAAGCATCTGCAGGCAGCAATCATCAGGAAAGGTAAGTCGCGGAAAACGGTGATCTCGCTGTTAGCGTAGGTGACCCGGTACGTAGGTCCAACTGCGGACATAAACTTAGCTTGAGCGGTCCCATCGCACATCGTCAGAAGAACATCCCGGGGAGCCCCCGCAGGTGCAGTAGCCGCCTTCCGGAGGCGCATAGCCGACAAGACCAGGGAACTCGCAGTGTCTGCTGGGGCCGGCAGGATGTGGGACACCAGGCCTTCAGTGTACTGTAGGAGCCCCGCGCCAGTAATCTCTTCTGGAATCCCTCTGAGCCGCAAATTACGTCGTCTATGCCGGGCCTCAAGTGCCATCACCGCCGATCCGAGGCGGGCGACCTGCCACTGAAGATCCTGTACATGCGTGTCGGTCACAGCCTGTGCCTTCTCCACTTCCGAAGCCCTGGTATCAACCAGGTCTATCTGGTTCTGGAGGGTTACCACATCCGAGCGGACCTCCCGCAAATCCTGTCGCCAGTGTCCACAAAATTCCTCCATGACCCGACGTAATGTCGCCTCTGTTAGCGGTGGTGCAGCATCAGTTGGCGGCACGTCACCCCGACTCGCGACCACGGGAGCAGGGTGTGGGGCCTCCCTCAGGGGCTCCAGACCAGTAAGCACCTCACCCCGGCGACATCACTCTCCTTCAGATCGGGTTAGCCCCAGCGACTGCCTGATGTTAGGTAGGCGAGAGCCCTCTTCCTCCGCATCTTTCTTCGTTTTTTTCCCCATGTGTGCGTGGATGTTAGCACAGGTGGAGACAGCGGGTATACAGGCCTCAAGATGGCCACCGTGAGAGGGCGCGGGAAGAGAAGGCCACAAAATCACTCACAGGCCGTCGTCAGTATCGCAGAACCACACCCGTGGGATCCCGGGACAGTCAGCAAGCAGTCAGAAGAGCAGGCGCCAATTTGAGATTGCAGGGTGGACCCAGACACCGTGTTTCAGGCGGCGCCGGTCAGAGCACAAGGGAATGGCGTCCGCTCTCCTCAGCGTCCAGACACGCCCCCCCCCCCAATTTTTTTTTAAAGGTTTTTTAACAGACCTTTTTTATTATTTAGACCAATTTTAATACATTTTTATTGGTTTAAACACCTATTAGGAGAATAGGAAACTACTGTTTTGTTTTTTGCACAGTTCGGTTGTTCCAATTCGGAGCTTTTCAGTGCTCTTCGGTGACGTTCTCTAACTTCTTCTTCGCACTATGGTGACCATTCAGTCAATAGTGAGTTCACCGAAATGTCTGTGAAATGGAATCGCCAAAAGTGAACCGAACTGAATTTCACTGAAATTCCGGTGCTTTCTGAATAAACCCTTATGTGTTTGAAAGCTGTGATGCACATATAATTGTTCAACATTTTATGGACACGAACTGGTTTAAAAGCACAACATTTTGCTGTTTTAACGCACTGAGCAAAACCAGGCACCGTTCCTCAGCACTGGAAACACAGACTTGTTGGGAAAAAAATTCCGGAAGCTTGTGTGTGAGCTGAACATCTTGAAGGATTGTCGGCACCGCAAGAGGAAGTGATGTAAAGGTGGGTGTGGCTTACAGCTACTCCATATGCAAACCTTACATTCCTAAATGCAGAAGAACATGATGGAAACAACACCAGATCAAAAGCAATTGTAACAGTGCATCATTAGCCAGATATATACTGTTTATATGAAAAAGGAAACTACAACACATATATCATGATCACAATTCTTATCATCACAATGAGAAATAATTAAAATTGAGATCAATATCATTGAGAATATTTTTTCAATGCTTGAGAAAAGGAGGCTCCTCTCCGCTGTGTAGGCTGAGGACTACGTAGAATTAGTAACATTCCTTCTCACTTTCTCCAGTCTGCAATAAAAGAGAATTTACATCTGTCGCTGCGCTTTCTTAGCCACTAGAACGTAAGATAGATAAATTACAGAATACAGGGTGTCCATAAAGTCTCTACAATTTCAAAATTTTATTACAAAGGCAAATGAAAAGACAGATAAGCAAAAATTGTTACAAAATGAGACGTATATATTTACGTTTTTTTGCCTCATTTATTACAGCTCTATATGGGCACCATTAGTTGCACGAAGCACATCAAGATGGTACTCAATTTCCTGCCATGTTGGCTGTAGCATCCCCTCATCAATGGTGGCAATGGACATCAGTGATCCTCTGCTTTAGATGAATGTGTGGTTTGGGATCATGTGCAATCGAATCATTGGTCTGTTTTTATTCGGCGAGACAACACTTACTGCAAATGTTTACCCTGACCTTTTGACTGAATACGTGGCACCACAACTACATGACCTTCAACCAACCATCATTTTCCAGCAAGATGCTGCACCACCACTTTGGGGACGGCATGTTCGTGGGTTCCTAAATGAAGCATTTCCAGAGCGGTGGATTGGAAGGGGTGGCCCAATACCCTGGCCACCTCGTTCACCAGATATCACCCCCCCTCGACTTCTTTCTATGGGGTTATGTTAAAGATATGGTGTATGGAACAAAGGTACAAAGGGACATCACTAATCTAAAGCAGAGGATCACTGATGCCATTGCCACCATTGATGAGGGGATGGTACAGCCAACATGGCAAGGAATCCAGTACCGTCTTGATGTGCTTCATGCAACTAATGGTGCCCATATAGATGTTTGCTAAATGAGGCAAAAAAAACTTAAGTATATATACATCTCATTGTGTAATAATTTTCACTTATCTGTCTTTTCATTTGCCATTGTAATACATTTTTGAGATTGTAAGGAGACTTTATGGACGCCTTATATAATGGTAGAATGCTTCTTTTTAAGCATTAATCTCGCAACCCGCCATTGCTGATGAGAGTTTAAGCCCAAAAAAAGCTGATGTCAGTCAAAGCAACACGTCGTAGCCTATATGAATATGGTTGCGACATCTGGAACACTCCTGACTCACCATGACCCCGCGCAGCCGCCTGACCATTCATATATTCTTATTTTGTGGGGCAAAAATGACATCCAACCTGATTCTACCTTAGGCTACAGCCGAGCGGCCATTTTTTTTAATGTCGTTTAAATTATTAAACGTCCGTCGCCCTGCAGAAGAAGCATTTTATTGCCTATAGTCTGTGGTTACCATATTATATTTAAATGGTTCTGAAACGTCCTTTAATCATTTTTAGGACGGGATTTGTAATGCAGAATCAATGCATAATTCATGAAGGGATAAAATATAGGATTAATCGAGTCTTTGCATGTGAGGCATATCACATGACCGCTGAGTACTTAAAACATGTTGTACCAATCTGTTACAATTTATCGATGTAGGCTTCGCGTCCCTTCCGTGGGCACTGCTCCAGATGTGTTCAATAAATGCTACATTCTCAGGGCGAGGTAAGCCTAATTTGGGAACTTCCCCTGGTCAGCTAAGGGTACACGCGTGAGTAATGTCGCTCAGCAGGAGTGTGTCAGGATCGCGCCGGCAAATCGTTACAATACATCCCGTCTGTCTACAATAAAAATCACTCACAGAATGGGGCAAGGACGGAGGGAACGACGCGGCATGACAAGGCTCTCTGAAATAATGGATCACGGTTAATGTGAGGTTAACGTTATAGGGCCGTATGTATTAAGGAAGATTTATCGGTGATGTAGCGGTGTCATCGTCATACCTGGCCGTTCAGACGGTACAATGAAATCCGAGGTTATTAGGTAGAGACGCAGTGTTGCAGTAGGGGCAACTTCTGATTCCAGCCACCTCTTCGCTCTCTTTGGTCCCATATACCATCCTATTTTATAAGAAAATGCAGCCGGACATTTTTCTTGTAATAAAAATTATGTGTGAGGTTAGTCGGTCAAACATGAAATACAGAGTAGTGACATGACATCTAGGCCAAAATACACCATTTGGAGCATTTTTTGGGGGGGTCTTCAAACTCTCATTTTTTCTGGACAAATCATCTTACAAAATTTCCTTGTGTAGGGTTTTAGATATGGAACTTATTCACTAAACAGTGACGTGTCAGGGTTTATTTATCGATTTTAAATTCTTGGGCATTTTTGTTGACTTAGGCATTTTGATTTTCTATTTGATGTTTAGTATAAAATCTGTGTGTGTGTGTGTGTGTGCGTATGTGCGTGTATGCGTATGTGCATATGCGTGCGGCAATTCTTTTTGTGAAAATGTGTGTGGGTTTCTTTTGCTGACAAGATGCGTGTGTGTTTTCGTGTGCGTATGTGTGTTTGTTTCTTTTGGTGTAAGTGTGTGTGTGTGTGTGTATGTGTGTGTTTCTTTGGGTGAAATGGTGTGTGTTTCTTTTAGTGAAAATGTGAAAGTGTTTCTTTTGGTGAAAAGGTGTGTGTGTTTCTATTCATAAATGTGTGTGTGTGTGTGTGTGTGTGTGTGTGTTTCTTTGGGTGAAAATGTGTGTTTGTGTTACTTTTGGTGACAAGATATGTATGTGCATGTGGTTTTTCTTTTGGTGAAAAGATGTGCGTGTGTTTATTTTAGTGAAAATGTGTGTGTGTGTTTTTAGTGAAGAGGTGTGAGTGTCTATTTCTTAGGGTTAAAATATGTGTTTTTCTTTTGGTGAAAAAGTGTGTGTTTCTATTCATGAACGTAAGTGTGTTTGTCTGTGTGTGCACGTGTGTGTGTTTCTTTGGGTAAAGGGGTGTGTGTTTCTTTTGGTGAAAGGTAGTATGTATTTATTTTAGGGGAAATGTGTGTGTGTGTGTTTCTTTGGGTGAAAAGTTGTATGTGTTTCTTTTAGTGGAAATGTGTGTGTTTTTTGTGAAGTGAGTGTGTGTGTGTTTGTGTGTTGCTTTTGGTGAAAAGCTGTGTGTGTTTCTATTCATAAGTGTGTGCAGTGGTGTATTTAGGTTTTGTGCTGCCCTAGGCCTGACTAAACTCGTGCACCCCCCAATTTTAAATTTGAGGCACCCCTTCCTGTCAAGGCCACACCTCTTCCTGGTTAATCCCCACCCTTCATCTTAAAGCTCCACCTTTTTCTCTTAGAGCTCCGCCTTTTCCTCTCTTTATATTAAAGGTGGATACCAAGTGGCTACTTGTATATTTTGTATACCATTTCAAATGTATCTATTGAGATAAAGAAAATTATGAAATGTTTAAATTCAAGCATTTTTACAAAGAACAGCCATGCATGTCAAGTATACTGGATCACAGCCGTTCTAATTGGTTAAACAATAAAATCCACAGAAACTTGCACTGCATATGAGCGTATCACAGAGCTGCACAGCAATAAAACCCACAGAAATGGGCACTGTGTATGAGCATATCACAGAACTGCACAGCAATAAAACTCACAGTAATGTGCAGTGTGTATGAGCGTATCACAGAACTGCACAGCAATAAAACTCACAGTAATGTGCAGTGTGTATGAGCGTATCCCAGAGCTCCAGGGCAATAAAACTCACAGTAATATGCAGTGTGTATCACAGAATCCACAGCAATAAAACTCCCAGCAATGCAATGTTTGGTGTGTGTCAGCGTATAAGAATCCACAGCAATAAAACTCCCAGCGATGCAATGTGCGGTGTGTATGAGTGCATCAGAATCCACTGCAGTAAAACTCCCAGCAAACCGAGTGTATATGAGCACACAGCAATTATGCTGTGGAGCCATCTTGTCAGCAGTGGGGTGACACTGCCAGAGGGTGCACTGTAGCTTTGATTCCCTTCCCGGTGGGTGTTCAGTCCAGAATAGAGTCTGTGTTAACGAAAGGGCGGGCAGCTGTGCGCGTGCGTTTCACGTGGTTCAGCCAGTCATGTGGTACTGAGACTCAGAGAAATGGCAGTGAAATGCCCTGATGTTCGGTGGTTTCAATCAGCAGGTTTATTCAGGCGAACCCCATAGGTTTCAATGTTAAAAATATTCCGTGTTTATGCAATATCTAATAAATCATTTATTATTTTAATCTGCAGTAAAAAGTCTTTACTTATTGATCTTTTTTTTAGCACCTTTTAGTCATTTATCAGATTTTTTTGGGCAAATTTCCCCCCCTTTTTTTTAATAGCAATTTTTCTTTTTTCTGTAACAGAACTTTTTATTATCAATCATAGGATCTTATATGTAAATTCCAGACATTTTCGTTCAGTAGTTCTTTTGAAAACAGCAGGCCACGGGTTTGCGGTGGCAGCATTCAGCGGCCGACTCCATGCACTTTGGGGACCCTACGGTGAATGAAGAATTCACTGCAGGGTGGGGAAATTTTATTCCCCGAAGTGCAGGGAACTACAAAACACCAAAAAGTTGGCGTCATTTCGGTGCTCTGTGAGTAACCCATTTAGTGGAGAGGTTTTTTGCTGCCCCCTGGAAAGTGAAAGCCTAGGCCTTGCCTACCCAGGACATACTTGAAAATTAGTGAAATGTCAATGTATCCATCCTGGTAAAATACTTAGCAAAAGTAAAAAAAAAAAAAAAAAATTTTTAAGGGTGGGGCCACCCAGTGCGGGCCACCGCCCCCTGGAAAGTGCTGCCCTAGGCCTGGGCCTAGTCGGCCTAGGCCAAAATACACCACTGAGTGTGTGTGTGTGTGTGTGTGTGAAGGGGTCTGTGTTTCTTTGGGTGAATTGTGTGTTTGTGTTACTTTTGGTCACGAGATGTGTATACGTGTGTGTTTCTTTTGGTGAAAGTAAGTGTGTGTCTGTGTGTGTTTCTTTTAGTGAAAATGTGTGTGGTTTCTTTTCTTTTGGTGAATCTCAAAAAATTGGCAAAAGAAAAACCGTTTAGGCTAAACCTCCTGAGATGGGCTGGAAAACCTGATATTTCTCTTTCTTTCGAGTCCAGCGATTATGGTAAAACCATTTGTTAATCCTTTGTAAACACAATACACTTTTTTACATTAGGGGATGGACAAAAAAAATTAAAATTTATGCCAAAAAAAAACCGTATGTTTAAAAAAACAAAAAACAGCTGTGTTGGAATATATTTCCCGATTCTGTTATTTTTTACCTAAAATTTGTAATTTACTGGCAAAAAAAAATCCAGTGAATTGAATAAGGCAGTGGATTTGAAATAATTACCGATGCGTGTGTTACAGTGACAACTTTGAAATCAGTGAATAATTAAGGTCGGAGGGTGAGAATTAGGGCACCCGTTAGACGAGGGTTTCTGATGATCCAATCGCATTCAGATGTTCCCATCTTTTGGGAGAGCGTTAGTTGATACATATATAACATTCGCCGCACTTCCTTGGCACGGGGAGAGCTTTAATTTGCACTCAGACACATTTTGTGTAATTGAAAAGTGCTCTTAAAAATTCTCGCTATTACAATGTGTTCCAGTTCTGTTTTCGGGACCATATGTCTTGTGGAGAATTGTTCAGCACCTCAGTTATTTTTTCCTTACTCTTCTTTTCTTCTCGGTTAAAAAAAAGAAAACAAGGCTTTGTAAAAATAACTGCATAAATTACTTTATGTTTTATTTTTATTCCCTTTTACAGAAAACAAAAGATCATTTCACGTGTGGGTATAATTGGAAAGAGAAAGAAAACCACTCCAGATCTGTATACAAATTTCACAAAAGTCTGAAAGTCAAAATGACAAACAAGAGATTTACAAATATACAATTATGTATGTACACACATATATATCTCTCTTGATAAAGGATCCTAGAGGGTTGTAACGTTGATCTTAAAAGTTTATTATGTTTTATATAAAGATTCTGGAGTCCATACTCTTTTAGGATTTGTGATTTTATGATTATATAGATATGTGTATCTATCTATCTATCTGTCCATATCTATCTATCTATCTGTATCTCTATCTATCTATCTATCTATCTATCTATCCATATCTATCTATCTATCTGTATCTCTATCTATCTATCTATCTATCCATATCTATCTATCTATCTGTATCTCTATCTATCTATCTATCGGTTTATCTATCTATCTATCTATCATCTATCTATCTATCTATCTATCTATCAATCAATCTATCTATCTATCGGTTTATCTATCTATCTATCTATCTATCGATCAATCTCTATCTATCTATCTCAATCAGTTCAGTATATCTATCTATCAGTATCTCTATCTATCTATCTCTCTATCTATCTATCTATCTATCTATCTATCTATCTATCTATCTATCTATCTATCAGTTTATCTATCTATCTATCTATATATCTATGTCTATCTATCAATCTATATCTATCTATCTCTATATATCTCAATCAGTTCAGTATATCTATCTATCTATCTATATATCTATGTCTATCTATCTATCCATATCTATCCATATCTATCTATCTATCTATCTATCTATCTCTCTATCTATCTATCTATCTATCTATATATCTATGTCTATCTATCAATCTATATCTATCTATATCTATCTCTATATATCTCAATCAGTTCAGTATATCTATCTATCAGTATCTCTATCTATCTCTCATCAATCTATCTATCTATCTATCTATCTATCTATCTATATCTATCTATCTATCTATCTATCTATCTATCTATCTATCTATCTATCGGTTTATCTATCTATCTATCTATTTATCTATCAGTATCTCTATCTATCTATCTATCTATCAACCCATTATCTATCAATAAGTATCTCTATCTATCTATCTATCCATATCTATCTATCTATCTATCTATCTCATATCTATCCGTATCTATCTCATATCTATCCGTATCTATCTATCTATCTATCTATCTTTCTATCTATAGGTTTATCTATCTATCTCTCTATCTATCTATCTATCAGTATCTCTATCTATCAATCCATTATCTATCAATAAGTATCTCTATCTATCAATCAATTATCTATCAATAAGTATCTCTATCTAGCTATCTATTATCAATTTATCTATCAGTATCTCTATCTATCTATTTATCTATCAGTATCTCTATCTATCTATCTATTTATCTATCAGTATCTCTATCTATCTATCTATTTATCTATCTGCATATTCCAAGATGGCAATGTCAGGATTCATTGGGTTCAAATTGTGTGAGAGTGGTTCAGGGAGCATGAGACATCATTTTCACACATGGATTGGCCAACGCACAGTCCAGACCTTAACCCCATTGAGGTTAATCTTTGTGATAATAATGGGCTGGAGAAGACTTTACACAGCGCTGCGACTCTCCCATCATCAATACAAGATCTTGCCACAAATTAATGCCACTCTGGACGCAAATAACTGTTGTGACGGCGTATGTGCTTATCCAAACGATGTTGCGGCGAATACGTGCCGCAATCACAACAAAAGGCAACACACAACCTATTACACTGTGTGACTTTTTTTGGCCAGGCAATGAATTTGTGTGTGAAGCTACCTATCTATTGATACATGGATACAATGTATATATAATATATATATCCGTGAGCTGCTGAAATTAAACAATGTTGTAAATATAAAGGGAAGTCCTGGGTGAGCTGAGTTGGGCTGATATCCCTTGGATGAGGAAGTAGTTGAGGACTCGATGGAGCTGTTGTGTAGGTGGACTTCTAACATTTTTGCAAACATTGTCACTGAGTGAGGGCACCTATCTGACGTACCAATAGAAGTGTTATTGAACCTCAACTCTCCATTTGAATGTGCAGATAAGTATGAAATAAGCAACATTTACTGTTTTACTTAGTACTGTGCGTCAGTGGGAGAAAAAGAATGCAGGGGCGTGCAGATGCCGTAAGATACAAATAGAGATGAATGAACAGACTAATGAATACAGACACCTTTTCCAAGATGTGTGCAGCAAGAAATGCCCTCCTCACAGTTCACAGGGCGACAGCTGCACAGACTCTCCAGAAAAAGAAAGTTATGGGACCTCGGGACCCACAAAATGCTTAGTGATGCCTTGCCAGCAGCGACCATATAATTCTGATTTGATAATACATGTTTGAGTACCCTTTAGCCAAAATGCTTTGGTAGGGTTTTGGGCTTTAGGACTTTTTGGATTTTTTTGCGTATAATAATGAGATATCTCGGAGACGGGACACGAAATTCATTTATGTTTCATACACACCTTATACACACAGCCTGAAGGGCGTTTTATACCGTATTTTTAATAACTTTATCGACCATCACATAAGGTCTCGTATGGAATATTCCACTTCTAAGGTCATGTCGGCGCTCAAATAAATTCTGTGTCTTGGAATTTAGAAGCCAGTCAAGAGATACTAACTTGTATTTGCCATATGGATGCAAAGAAGTTTAACCAAAACATACAAATCAATCGGACATGGTAAACAACAGTCCTCTTTCTTCCACCACATCAACCACCATTTACTCAAGACATCCAGAAGTATGGGGAATTTTGTTAAAGTCTCTTCAATAGAGTGGAGGTTGAGTACTGTGTCTTGGTTGTGAAGGTGATGTCCACTTCAGCTACTTACATGTGGCCTGGGAGAAGAGGAACATGGTTAAGGAGATAGATTTACATTTTTATATTTTATGCTTTTAATTTTGATTTATCGCCCTTGAGAAAGTCTTAGGACGAAACGCGTTGGGCAGTTTTGTTATCATTCAATAAATTTTATTATTTTTATTCATTTATATACCTTCCCGATTTATTTGTTTATTTATAACATAGTTTTGGAGACGTCTGACTCATATCTTCCAACTGGGTCTATCCCACCCAGACATAACACGGATCCATAGCTTCTCAACTATCTATCTGCGGCTTTTATCTTGAGGAGAGTGGGAATATCTCCACGAGGAGCGGATCCAACTTCTAAAGCTAAGTACCTTGTACCAAATATATTTTTCTTATAAGGAGATAGATTTGCCTGAATCTCAATGTCGCCATCTTCCACTTCCATCTGAGGACCTGGTAAAAGAAACCACCACAAGGTCCTCAATATGCCTCACACCAGATGAGGCTCTTTAGAAGTTCCTTCAAGGCCTTTGATCCAACAAAGACCTTAACTCATATTGAGATGCTATAGTCATTTATTACACAATAGAAGCGACGAACTTGCCACCGAACTGCACAAAAACAGTAAATTTCACCGTACGGTGCAATTTTGTAGCAGTTCATCTATTCGAATTGACAGCAAAATACAGTGCTTTTAGCCGCAGATTGCCGCAATTCGACTGGCAGTGAAATTGTCCCATAGAGAAATAATGGTTAATTATTTATTTATAAAGTATTTTTACCGGGAAAGATACATTGAGATTAATGGTTAATCTATTCAGAGACGTGTCAGTGAAATGCCCTGATTTTCGGTGATTCAGTTCGTCAGGTTTAAACAGACAAATCCTATAGGATTCAATTTAAAAAAATATATAGGGTTATTCAAAGAGAGTCGATCTGGCCCCGAAATGTAACCGAACGCAGAATTTCAGCGAACGGTGACATTTCGTGGCCATTCAGACAGCAGGCAATTCGTCAAGTTGTGACGAATTGCCTGCACATACGTTGCCTGTTCGAGGGCAGTGAAATCCCCCATAGAGAAGCAATGCTTCGACTATTCAGAGACACCGAACAGCAGTGAAAAGTTGCTGAAATGCCCTGCCGTTCGGTGGTTTCATTCGACAGGTTTATTCAGGCGAATCACATAGGCTTCAATGTTAAAAATATTCTCGTTTTAATTCAAGCTCTAATAAACGGTTTACTATTTTATTCTGCTGTAAAAAGTCTCTTTACTTTTAGATTTTTTAGGATCTTTTAGGCATTTTTTGGAATTTTTGGGCAAACATTTTTCCGTTTTTTTTAATCGTATTTTCTTTTTTCTGTAACAGCCCTTTTTATTATCATTCATTGAATCTTATATGTAAATTTCAGACATTTTCGTTTCAGTAGTTTTTTTCCAAACACCGTTTAAATTTTCAAACATTTAAGCGTACTGTTTTTGGTTTTTTTCACCTTCTTCATCTGCGGTGTCAGGTTTTTCCGGCAGCTGCTCTGTGCTGTGATCGACGGCTGCTAGGGTTTCTCCGGCATGTTCGGCGGGGTTAATCCAGCTGTTTTCTGCGGGTTTCAGTGAGTGTTTGGTGGGTTTGCGGTGGGTTTGCAGTGAGTGTTCGGCGGGTTTGCGGTGAGTTTTCCCTGCACAACGGGGGCCCTGTGATGCTTGCTGAATACACCGCAAGGTCGGCAAAATAGGATCGCCGAATCGCCCGTAGTGCAGGGAACGAAAAGTCACCGAACAAGCGGTGACTTTTCGATTCTCTTTGAATAACACGGATTATCTTATTTTTATTCAACCGTTATTCTTTTCATTTTAAGCAAACCGCCTTTTTTATTGATTTATTTATTTTTGGAATTTATTTTTGTATGTCTTTTTTATATTTTTTTAGACAAAATTTTTGAATCCCAATATTTTTTAAAATACTTTTTTTAATTCTGCAACAGACCTTTTTATTATTTTTTAAAGCATTTTTATTGTTTTAAACACCTATTAGAATAGCTGAGATCAGGGGGAGGCTTTCTGCAGCTCAACGGTCAGTTCAGTGGTCTTCGGCGACTCCATATTGGGGGACCCTGTGTTAAATACTGAATTCACTGCAGGGTCGGCAACATGGAATCACAGATGCGTACGAGGTGCGTCAAACAAGAAAGCCCCGAAATTTCAGGGCTTTCTGAATAACCCCTATTGAGTATCAGGGTAATTCAAGGAGATCCGAATGGCTGCTGAAAGGGAACCGAACGCTGAAAATCAGCGTTCGGTTACCTTTCCTGGCCATTCGGCTATCCAGAGAGCAGGCAATTCGCCAAATCCTGGCGAATTGCCTGCACATACGGTGCCTGTTCGGTGCCTGTTCGAGGGCAGTGAAATCCCCATAAAAAAGCACTGCTTCGGCTATTCAGAGAACACAAACCAGCAGTGAAAGGTTCCCGAAATGCCCTGCCATTCGGTGGTTTCATTCGGCAGGTTTATTCAAGAGAATCCCATAGGCTTCAATGTTAAAAATATTCCTGTTTTAATTCAATATCTAATAAACCGTACATTATAAAATTATGCAGTAAAGAGTCTCTTTATTTATAGATTTTAGGATATTTTAAGCATTTTTCTGGATTTCTATTTTTCTAAAAAAAATCCATTCACAGAACAACGAACAGCAGTGAAAAGTTACCGAAATGCCCTGCTGTTCGGTGTTTTCATTCAGCAGGTTTATTCAGGCGAACTTCTTAGGCTTCAATATTAAAAATATTCCTTTTTATTCAATATCTAATAAACTATTTATTATTTTATTCTGCAGTAAAAATTCTCTTTATTTATAGATTTTTTTAGGATCTTTTATGAATTTTTCAGGAATTTTTCGGCAAAATATTTTTTGGAGGTTTTTTTTAAATCGTTTTTTCTTTTTTCTGTAACAGACCTTTTATTATCATTCATTGGATCTTATATGTACTGTCAGGTCCAGAAATATTGGGACATCGACACAATTCTAACATCTTTGGCTCTATACACCACCACAATGGAGTTGGAATGAAACAAACACAATGTGCTTTAACTGCAGACTGTCAGCTTTAATCCGTTTTTTTTTTGTTTTTTTCTTAAGTTTACTTTTTTTTTCTGTAACAGCCCTCTTTCTTATCATTCATTGGATCTTATATGTAAATTTCAGACATTTTCGCTCAGTAGTTTCTTTGCAAACAGCGTTTCACTTTTCAAACATTCAAGCAAACTGTTTTGCTAATTTATTCACTCGTCTGCGGTGTCGGCTTTTTCTGGCGGCTTCGCTGCGTGTGTTCGGCTCCTGCTCTGCTTTTTCTGGCGTTTTCGGCGGGTTAATCCAGATGTTTTTGCAGGTTTCGGTGTGCATTCGCCGGCTTTTTGTGGTTAGTTTTCGTCGGGTTTGCGGTGGCTTTTCCCTGCACTTTGACAGCCCTGTGGTGCTTGCTGATTACACCGCAGGGTCGCCGATATGGGATTGGCAAAACGAACCGAATTGAAGAGAACGAAAAGTCACCGAACGTACGATTCGATTCTATTCGATTCTTTTTGAATTACCCTGTATGTCTACATTTTCCCTTTCTTCGACTTGGCAAAAGCTGAGGTTTCAGGTAAATCCTTGTCATTTGGATAACCACCAATAAAATTGCCAGTTTGTGACCTGAGTCCCTGGCCTCCCTTCCGTTACTGGATTTTACGGTCCTATGCCGAATTGGAGTCCGTGAGCACCAGTCCATTTATTAACTTTATTATTGTGTTATGCGCAAACCCTCTTTCTTTTCATACATTTTCCCTGTCGACAATGTTGGGTGACAATGGTTGGTCAAGGCAACATACACAACAGAAACGCAATTGACTGATACCTTTTACCAAAAATCCTACATGTCCAGGAGGTAAAATAGGCCTCTGCATTGCTTCCTGTATATATTTCTATTTGATAGAGTTTCAGTATATTTTAATAAGTAGTATTTATATTTATGACACCTTTCCTCAGTTTTTGTAAAAAAAATCTTGTATAACCAGATTTATTCTTACGAGACCAATGGCATTCTGTATAAATTTGGCCCTGTCTACCCAACACACAAAAGTAATTAAAAAAAAAAGTTGTTTCCTCATACATCAAAATATTAATTATTTTATGCTAATTTTCAAATAATTTTAATTATTTAATTTTATATATTTTATAATAATTTTCAAATAATATTAATTATTTAATTTTATATATTTTCAAATAATTTAAATTATTTAATTTTATATATTTTATAATAATTTTCAAATAATATTATTTCATTTGATATATTTTCAAATAATTTTCAAATAATACCAATTATTTTATTTTATTTATTTTATACTTACTTGCAAACAATATAAATTATTTGACTTATTTTTTTTTACTCGTTTTCAAATTAAAATTTAAAACACAATATTAAGTCGCGATCGGATCGCAAAATAAATTTTAAAAGAATTTTAACCTAGAAAAAAAAAATTCTTGTAATTCATACCAAAAAAAAAAATAAATGACTTTCGCGAATGTCAGTTTGATGAGCTGTGATATAATAGGTTTTTCTTGAACACGACCTACAGCAAAATCTCTCGTATCACCAGTCAAAAGATTAGACACTTTTTTTTTCCGAGTTGTTATCTTGGGAAATTTCTTTCAAGGAAATTACTACAAAGAGTTGTTTTAGAACGTTTCCCAACTGTGCAACCTACTGTGTTTTTTTAATAAGGAAAGCTATTCATCCATATAGGTGTATCCTGCTCTCCATGCCTGAGCGTCTAGCAGCGTGAGCAAACTCATTCCAAGGTTTTTACCCCTTTAATTTCCATTCTGTAATGTCGCTGTCTGGTTTCGCTGACTGATGCACATCGTTTAATGGTCATTTAAATATAGGTCAACAAATGATTTTCCTTTTGTTCGTGTTTCCGGCCGAGATAAAGTTACAGGGAAAAAAAAAGATTGCGTGAATTTTATCTCCCTGCTCGAAATATGTCACAAAATTCTAAAAGTTAAAAAAAAAAGCAAGGCAAATTAAATACATTCCTAGGGGAGAGGAGACGTACATGAGTTTTAGCTATTCATCCTTCATTACCATGTAGGTATCGCTATTATTATGTAAAACTTAAAAAAGGAATTATGCTCAGAAAACGTGGATACGCAATGATAAATATTCTCGGGAAAAAAAAAATATATAAAAAAAATTATTGAAGATTATAAAAAAAATCGGTGAAAATTATTTCATAAAAAATATTTTAAAAAATACACGCAGGGTTAATTTGTTTCCTCGGAAAAGAAACATGAAATTTGTCTATATTTATATAAATGGATGTAATTTAATATTAACATATTTCATTACAAAGAGAAAAAATAAATGTTAAAATAAAAGGATTTAATACATTTTCTAAACTGAAAGGGATATTCTCAAAGGAATGTCAGCATTTGGGTGAAAAACAGGGAAGCTAATATATATATATATATATATATATAAAGGGTCAGGAGGTCCCGCACTCCACATACCGAAAATTTCTTGCTCCAGTGCAGTCAATCCAGCTGCAGGTAGATTAGAGACCAAAATCCAGACGCACACGGAGACTTCTTTTCAAAGTTTAAATAAAATAAAACTTTATTCTGCCATCAAATTTCAACGTTTCAGTCCCCAGAGGGACTTTCCTCAGGGATAGCCAACATACAAAGAAAGACATATATATACATCAAACAATTAAGCTCCCACAGATGTATCTACCCTGCAATCACAGAGATGTCCACGCTTGCAGGGTATGTCCACGCCTGCTCTGTGATTGCAGGGTAGACACCTCTGTGGGAGCTTAATTGTTTGATGTATATATATGTCTTTCTTTGTATGTTGGCTATCCCTGAGGAAAGTCCCTCTGGGGACTGAAACGTTGAAATTTGATGGCAGAATAAAGTTTTATTTTATTTAAACTTTGAAAAGAAGTCTCCGTGTGCGTCTGGATTTTGGTCTCATATATATATATATATATATATATATATATATATATGTTTATTATTGCAGAAGCCACTTGCACATCACAGCAATTCAATGAATTGCATCTCAGAGCTCCTGTGCAAGTCATTGAATTGCTGTGATGTGCAGGTGGCTTCTGCAATAATAAACACACTTATTATAGTGTGGAGGCCTTTTATCTCACTTTTGTCCTCCACTACAACCCTTGTATATATATATATATACACATATATATATATATATATATATATATATAAAAAGTCCAGACAACCCCGCACTCCACATACCAGAAAAATGTCCTTGCTCCGGTGCAGAGATCAAATAGCTGTCACAAAACTCCACAAAACTCGGATGCACACGGGGGCTTGTAAAAAAACATGGTAAATTTTTTGAATAAACATAAAAAAGCTTGATGTTTCAGTTCCCGTAGGAACTTTCATCAGGATATATATACAGTACATATAATGTAACGCCAGAGTTGGAAACTTTTTAAAATTTCAGCTGACTTGGCCTAAAATTTTCAATCCCCTTGAAATCCTTCTACAATCAACTAATTAGCTAACCTTTAAATGTAATCCAAGATAAACAAATTATTAATTGAAGCTTCTATCTGCTCATAAATGCAAAATTGTGGCAAAAAAAAATAATATTTTATTTGCAGTGATCTTAGAAATTATCTGCACGCTCTTGATGTTTATTGTTTTACTCTTTGATTGCTCAACAAGGCTGCAAGAGGAACATTAGAACTTTCAACCTATGCTAATATATTTATATATATGATCAAGGTTCTAGTCCTAAAAAATAATGATGCTCCATCAGCCCCTATGTTAATCTGACCCTGTTTAACCCCGTTAACTAACAAGATCGAGATATCTCGTGCTTCAAAGGCACCATTTGGTGCCCCGATATCATCATATCTTGATCTGCAGCCCAAAAGGAAATGGAATTTGTTTGCTGCAAACAAATTTCTCTTGCTTTCGGGCTGCAGAAGGTGCCCCCCAACGTTTTAGCTCTGTGAGCATAATGCCCAAAAAAAATCAGCTGCTCAAAGCTCTGAAATATCAGGCTTTCCGCAGCCGATGCAGGGAGAAAAAAAAAAAAACCTCAAACCTCTGTAACTCAATTTGGCAGTAGATGGCGCCACCTACTGGCCAAATAGGTTATTTACAGTAATAGCTATTTATTACTTTATAATTTAATTAAGAATTATTTTAGAAAAAAAACACTGGTTTCTGACAATGTTTTTTTTTTGGCAAAACACTTGGTAGTGAAGGAGTTAATAAAGAAACCTATAGTTGGAACCTAACGAAAGCTGCTCAATGTGAGATCCAAAGGGGAACTCTCTTCCTTCTGAGAAAATAGTGGAGAAACTGCTTTCCCACACGGTCCCGCTCAGCTCTGGATATCTCATGGCAATATCTCGCATTCTTGGAGCTTCTCCTTTGAAGGTTTATTCACATATCTAGGAATAAATAAATATCTAGCAATAAATGTTGGAGGATTTTTCTCCTATTGATTATTTTTTTGCTCTAAATTTGTAATTTCTTGGTCATTTTCCCAATTTATTACAAAGTTTCCAGTTCAGTAAATAAGACAGAAATGGATCAAGTGGAAAAATATCAAATGTACACAAATCAGATCATCTTCACTTTATTCAATTTGCGATCTGCGGAGAAATCACAGAGGAATTGCACCTCTTAACCCAAAATATCTTACGGGTAAAAAATAATTTGCTTGGCTGCAACGGCCTTGCTTTTGACACTTCCTTGTCAAATTTATTTATTTATTTATAAAGTATTTTACCAGGAAGGATACATTGAGATTTCTCTCGATTTCAAGCATGTCCTGGGTTCAAGAACATTGAGGGCTCTATTACATTCTTCACGCAAAAATGCACGGTAAAAGCGTGAATTTTTGCGAGAAGCGTTAAACGTTAACGCGCGTAAATTAACGGTGGTATTACAATCCAAGCGCATTATTTCATCCGTCAAAAAATAACGAGCGTAAAAAAGACGTGCAAAAACACGCGGGCGCATTAACGTTGCGCGCAGAAATCTGTGTGCGGACTGTTTTTTCACGCGATTCAGTCAATCAGAATTAAGAAACTTAATTGTCTCACGTTAAGTTTTTGCGCCTGTCAAAGTCAATCTGCGTATACAGTATATGCTGCATCAAAAAAAAGACTCGCACAACTTCTCAATTTTATTGTTTGGGTATGTGTAGAATGTGTAACTATACTCTGCTGTATTTTTTTTTCGTGCTGGTGTTTTTCGTTTCGGCAAAAATGTTCCGATTTGCCGTTACCACCAGCTTTTCAAAGACGTTAAAATTATGCGCGCAAACGTCGTACGTAAAAAAATGCACATCGATTGAAATACCATCCGCGTACCAGCGCACAAACGCATTTGCACTCACAATGTTAAGTACAGGACGCGCAGTACAGTACGCTTGCGCAATGTTCGCGCAGGTTCACCCGCGGTAGATGTTAACGCTCATTTTTTGCGCGGACATTGTAATACGACGTTCAGCGCAAAGGGTTTTGCCTCTCGCGTTAATGCGTTTTTGCGCACGCGTTAACGTTTGATCGAAGAATGTAATAGAGCCCTGAATTGTTACAGTTAGGTACAGAAATACAAAGTAATAAATGCAAGATATTAAAAACAAAACACAAATATACAGATTAACACAGAAAAATAAATATGTAAGAAATATACGAATTGCTTTTTACTTGAAATAAAAGCCGCGTGGTTATCAAACGACATGCAAAGTGATAGCGAAATCGTATTCTTGGCAGAAATCATTTTTTTCTCAATTGCTAAATTGGATGAAAATTGTGCAAATCTGCAAATCTCTCAACTCGCCACAGCCCGCCCTTTAGTGAGGAGACCCTTAGGGATGCTGGTCTGACCTGGGAAACGCTTCCTAAGGTTTCGTGATGTGTGGAATGAAAAATGTAGTAATAAGCCCCTTTAACGAAGAATGTGAGGAAGCTGCCGAAATCTTAAAATCGAGTTGATTTGCTCCTTGGATCCCACATTAATGTTATGCTAATTACCAGGCTCCAAGGAGTTGACATACATAAATATACTGCTTCACTCATAAATGCATTATTTGATTAGCAGCTATTTTCTCTCTTTTTATTGTAAATATCTATCTATTAATTAATCATTTGTAGTTCTTTTTTTCTTATGAATTGAATTATAACTCTATTACGGCTGGGAAACACATATTAACCCCTTCACTACCAAGAGATTGTTCTGAGATTAAAAAAAAACATTAAAATAATGTCAATTCGCTCATTTTTAATTTTTCATGTGTTCGTTTTCCCGTTACAGAAATATTGTTGGGATGAAAGATTCTGCACTCAAGGCGGCGCCCTTTTTTTGTTACACAACTTCACACTGGGTCTGCGTTATCAGCATTCAGGCAGAAATGGTCTTTGTGTCAAATACTGTGACTGTGATTAGCAGCTATTTTCTCTCTTTTTATTGTAAATTTCTATCTATTAATTAATCATGTGTAGTTCTTTTTTTCTTATAAATTGAATTATAACTCTATTACAGCTGGGAAACACATATTAACCCCTTCACTACCAAGAGATTGTTCTGAGATAAATAAAAAAAAATTAAAATAATGTCAATTCGCTCATTTTTAATTTTTCATGTGTTCGTTTTTCCGTTACAGAAATATTGTTGGGATGAAAGATTCTGCACTCAAGGCGGCGCCCTTTTTTTGTTACACAACTTCACACTGGGTCTGCGTTCTCAGCATTCAGGCAGAAATGGTCTTTGTGTCAAATACTGTGACTGTGATTAGCAGCTATTTTCTCTCTTTTTATTGTAAATATTAATTAAACATTTGTAGTTCTTTTTTTATTATAAATTGAATTATAACTCTATTACAGCTGGGAAACACATATTAACCCCTTCACTACCAAGAGATTGTTCTGAGATAAAAAAAAAAACATTCAAATAATGTCAATTCGCTCATTTTTAATTTTTCATGTGTTCGTTTTTCCGTTACAGAAATATTGTTGGGATGAAAGATTCTGCACTCAAGGCGGCGCCCTTTTTTTGTTACACAACTTCACACTGGGTCTGCGTTATCAGCATTCAGGCAGAAATGGTCTTTGTGTCAATTACCATGACTGTGATAAATAAAATTAATAAAAATGTTCAGATTTCCTGCTTATGGTGGTTTGTAGGGATCATAATGAGATTATTAGCAATGCAGATTCCAAAAAATAGCAATAGAATATAAAACTAATATCTGTGTGTGGCATAATGCCTGTATATGCAAATTACAGTAACTCCTTGTATCTGTACTGTATAGGGTTTTTCAGTCATTAAACCCCCTGAATCTTATCCCTGTACAGCAGTGAAGGACCCCAGAGCTCTCTCTGTATTCTGACCTCTTCCTGGCTGTTGTTCTGCAACAGTAATGTATTTTAACTTTTTGTTACAGTGAGGTTTGCAGCTGCTGTATGCAGCTTGTTTTATCTCTCTGCAGGGTGCATGGATAGAGATAAAACAGTGGAATTTGTTGCTGCACAGGGAGTTTACAAATCTGTCTTTAATATGGTGTGAAAATTGGGTTTTCATGTTAATGTGTGCTTTTCAATGTATTACAATGCAACATCTCGATTTTGGGTGTGAAGGGATTAAAAGGATGCCTTCATTTAACTCTAATTTAATCATTGTGTTCCTCGTCATTACCCCAATGTGAGGGGGCAGGACTGATCATTACTGATCGCATTTTCTTCCCTATCAGAGGTTTTAAGGTATTGAGAACATGGATTATGTACGGAATATACATTTTAAGGCTGTCGTTGAATATCAATGTTCAAGATGGGAAATATGCAATGGTATACTTTTAGCCAACGCCCTTGGTGGAGGTCTAGAGGTATGATAAAATATTATCGTACTCTATAGGTATGGTCCTATGGGGCATTTGTTTATCGGAAAGCAAACAGACCAGAGGCCTGTTCTGTTCCTCAGCAGCTGTTTAATTTCTACATTGCAGCAGTTCAGTTTGCTGCAGCAGCCTCACTGAACTCTTTGGCTTTGAATAAGAAGTTGCATGCACTTGCAGCGGCTGAGGAACTGAACAGGCCTCTGGTGTTCAAGAATGAGCCAATTGGAGGTTTTACTCTAGTAAACAGCCCAACGATTTGCCTCTACACAGCAGCCTTTCTTAAGTTATCGTAATTTGGTGGACTGATGAAGCCAGCTTTCAACTTGCGAAACGCGTCTGAGTTAATCTTATTGATTTATGTATTTTTAATACAGTGTTTTTATTTAATGTTATTACTATTTAATATTTTAAATAGAGGTTCTACTTTGCATTTGATCAACTAAGAAGAGGATCCATGAGTAACTGCGCTAGTGGCTGGTGGCTGCCCATAAAGCACTGCATGTTCTTCTCCATAGAGCCAGGATAAGGGATCTTTATATTCTAAGTAGACTGTGGTCTGTACGTGTAAGAGATATCATCACATATTGTGCAATGAAGCACCCTGGCCCATATTACATTTCTCATGCTAAAACGGGGACTCTGGTCACACAGCCAAAACGTTGCTGTTAAATGTTTAATTGAAGCAGTCTTTCCACCATCTGTAGCACCACAAAGACTGAGGCATGGCTTGCCTTTAGCAATGGATCCCAAACTTGGCCAAATCAGTTATTGACACTGTAACAAATGACCAACATATGTATAAGTATTAAATTGAGGTTTACAATGGCTTTTTGTAAGAACTAAAAATGAAATCTACATTCAATGAAAGAAAGAGAAGAAAAAGTGGAAACCAAAGATCATCAGGACGAGAGTAAATACGATGGAAAAAGAACAAGTGGGCAATCAACGCCAAATATACTGAGTACTGACACGGCAGACAGTGGGCTCGAAGAGTGGTATTGGTAATAAGTTATACAAGAAGTCATGTTCTTAATGTCTATATTTTTTGGTCAATGTGGATATTTGGTTTGGATGCCTCGGGGTCTTCATAAAATATATTAACTTTATTCTAATCCATAAAAACTCTGACGTTTCCGCTTATGCAAGAGCCTTTCTCAAGGAACTCCTTGAAAAAGGCTCTTGAATGAGCTGAGATGTCAGAGTTTATTATTTCTTAAAATAAAAGTTATGTATTTTATGAAGACCCTGAGTGCGTCCAAATCTTTAAATATATATATATATATATATATATATATATATATATATATATATATATATATATATATAGCATATACGAAAGAAGGGATGCACAGGAGGTCTTTAAAGACCTCATGTGCATCCCTTCTTTCGTATATGCTGTATATTTCCTATGGGATTGTGCACTGAGGCATTATTGCTATTTTTGGCTGGGTATTTGAGACAATATATTGGGATATATATATATATATATATATATGTGGACTTTATACACAGTGGCAGAACTTTTCATGGATGGTAGAGTAAGTAGAGTGACTTTTCCTGGTGAACATATATTTATAGAATTTTACAGACGTAGAAATTGTCACAAATGTAAAACTAACATATTATATATAACGTAATATAATAAATATTTTTAAGGGATATAGAACAATACATGTATTTTTTATTTATATATATATATATATATATATATATATATATTTCCATTGTTGGGGAAAAAGCAATTTTGCAAATAATTAAATTGAAATTGGTAGATAAAAATGAGATTGCGCATAGACTGTTTGTTTACAGCCACAAGTATTAGTCTGTGCTGAATCCATGACAACAGGATAGAAAGTTGCATTTAATACTATTATCTTACATATTCGCTACAGAATGCTAATGCTCCTATAGTGAAAAAAAATCTGATTTCATATCTTGAGATGAAATGAATAAACATTAGAATCAAAGCCTGGCTTTTCCACGAGTCACCCTTCTTTATAGAATTCCACGGCTGTCTGTGTTTGCTTACACAGTGATATAAAATAATCATAAAGTTATTGATTTAGACAATAAATAAATAAATCACAATTTTCATTAAAATATTAAAATGTTCTCACTTTGTCACCTTTACCCAGATCCAAAATGTCTTTGTTGCAGTAGCTTTGTTTGCCTGTTCGGTGCCTGTTCGAGGGCAGTGAAATCCCCATAGAGAAGCAATGCTTCGTCTATTCAGAGAACACAAACCAGCAGGGAAAAGTTGCCGAATTGCCCTGCTGTTCAGTTGTTTCATGCAGCAGGTTTATTCAGGAGAATCCCATAGGCTTCAATGTTAAAAATATTCCCGTTTTAAATCAATATCTAATAAACCGTTGATTAGAATATTCTGCAGTAAAAAGTCTCTTTATGTATAGATTTTTTTAGGATCCTTTAGACATTTTTTGGGATTTTTTTTGCGAAAACCTTTTTTCCGTTTTTTTTATTAGATCGTTTTTTCTTTTTTCTGTAACAGCCCTTTTTATTATCATTCATTGGATTTTATATGTAAATTTCAGACATTTTCGTTTTGTAGTTTCTTTGCAAACAGCGTTTCACTTTTCAAACATTAAAGCAAACTATTTTTTTCCCTCCATTCGTCTGCGGTGTCGGCTTTATCCAGCGGCTGCTCTGCGTTCTGATTGGCGGCTGCCTGTTTTCCTCCGGCGTGTTCGGCGGGATTAATCCAGCCGTTTGCGGGTTTTAGTGAGTGTTCGGCGGGTTTTGCAGTGAGTGTTCGTCGGGTTTGTGGCGGGTTTTCCTTGCACTTCGGGGACCCTGTGGTGACTGCTGAATACACCGCAGAGTCGCCGAAATAGGATCGCCGAATTGAAGCGAACAAAAAGTCACCGAACGTACGGTGACTTTTCGATTCTCATGTAATGTCTGTTACTAGTCTGTTTATAGATTCTAGGGCTTCCTTGCACATTAACCTTTACTTTTGACAGTTTCCGTTGTGATTTATTATTATGTGATCATGAATCATTGGCTTTTATACCTCTTAATCCTTTCACTACCATGAACCTATTTTATGGAAAAATGTTGTCATGACACTTATTTTAAAAACGGGATGCATAGCTAACACTTAAATGTTAAGGTAAAACAGCAGATTTGCATAAATGTTTTATTCTGAGATAAAGGATTTAAATAATGTATCAGTGCTCATTTTTAAATTACCAATCTATCCTTTACATAATTGTCGTTGGGAAGAAAGGTTCCAGAAACTAGATGGTGTCCCTTATCTTACAAAATATCACAGGGGAACGTCCGAATGATTTCAGATTCCATATTTTTAAAAAATAATAACAGCTGATTGTGGCAATATTTTTTCAAAATATCAACAGATTTAGTTAAACCAATTCAGCCTGTATACGATATATATGAAAAACGCTGCTGTCCAAAAAAAAGTCGGTCAGTAAAATGTTGTTAAAGCTTAAGGGGTTATTCAAAGAAAGCCGAATTCCCCACAGAATTGCACCGAACTATTTTGTCCCAATTCGGCCATTGAGAAAGCTAGCAATTCACCAAATATTGGCGAATTGCCAGCGAAATACGTACAATTCGGCAGCAGTGAAATTCCCCAAAGAGAAGTAAAGGTTAATCTATTCAGAGAAAGCCAAACAGCACCGATAAGTTGAAGAAAAGCCCAGATCGTCAGTGATTTCACTTGACAGTTTTAAACAGGCAAATCCCATAGGTTTCAATGCAAAAGAAATGTCCTGTTTTTATTAAAAAAAATTATACTGTTTATTCTTTTCATTTGCAGCAAAAAGTCTCATTATTTATTTTTTAGAATTTTTTTGGCATTTTTCAGCGAAAGTTTTGATTTCGATTTTTTTTCCAGGAAATCGGCATACTGATAAATTCAAATCGAATCGATAAAGTTGTTTTTTCCAGCAAAAAGTATAGCTGTGAGATCCGATTATTTGATTCAAAATTTTATTGGGAATAAAAATGCTAGTAAACCCGCAGTTCAAAATACTGACGCTCACGTTCAAATCGCTCAATAACTAACCCCCCCTTTACATGTCTTAGTTGTTTCGCAAGCACGTCCCGTCTAGACAACTCCGGTCGGCGGTTGACCTCCGCCTGTCCTCTGTCTGCACCCGCGCTGCCAACTCTCGCCTCCAAGACTTCTCAAGGGCACCTCCAGCCCTGACCTTCAGGCCTTCAAAAAATCCCTCAAATCTCTTCAGATTAGCGTACCACATCACTGATGCAACTCATCCCTCTGCTCACCTACTCACACGTCACGATTGAAGCCGTTTCCAGGGCCCCACCATTCCTCAACCGTTGGCACCAATGATCCTGACATCCAGCAACATTTCCCTTGTCTTCCTCAACCCCAATCCCTCTAGACCGGGTGTCGGCAACCCGCGGCTCCGGAGCCGCATGCGGCTCTCTTTCACTTTTTCCGCGGCTCCCGCAGCTCCCTCCCTTTGCGTAGCGTGGGGGGAGCTGGGGGGGCCGTGGCCCCGGGCGCAGTTTTGTTAGGGGCGCATTCGCGCCCCTAAAACTGGCCCGGGGGTTGAGGGGACCCAGATGCCGGGCAGCGCGGGAGCGCCTGCCCGGTCTTGAACAGTCCGTCCTGTGAAGTGGTGCGGCTGTGTGCGTGCGCAGCCGGTCACGTGGTCCGGCTAATCAGGTGGTACTGAGTCTCTGTACCACCTGACTGGCCGGACCATGTGACCGGCTGCGCACGCACACAGCCGCATCCACTTCACAGGACGGACTGTTCAAGACCGGGCAGGCGCTCCCGCGCTGCCCGGCATCTGGGTCCCCTCAACCCCCGCCGGAGCTGCCTGGGGCAAGTATCCAGGTGAGAGCTGGGGGCAAATCCATGAGCTAGCTGGGGCAAATCTATGAGCGAGCTGGGGCAAATCCATGAGCTGGGGGGCAAATCCATGAGCTGGGGGGCAAATCCATGAGCTGGGGGGCAAATCCATGAGCTGGGGGGCAAATCCATGAGCTGGGGGGCAAATCCATGAGCTGGGGCAAATCCATGAGTGAGCTGGGGGCAAATCCATGAGCTAACTGGGGCAAATCCATGAGCGAGCTGGGGCAAATCCATGTGTGAGCTGGGGGCAAATCCATGAGCGAGCTGGGGCAAATCCATGAGCTGGGGGCAAATCCATGAGTGAGCTGGGGGCAAATCCATGAGCTAACTGGGGCAAATCCATGAGCTAACTGGGGCAAATCCATGAGCTGGGGGGCAAATCCATGAGCTGGGGGGCAAATCCATGAGCTAACTGGGGCAAATCCATGAGCGAGCTGGGGCAAATCCATGTGTGAGCTGGGGGCAAATCCATGAGCTAACTGGGGCAAATCCATGAGCGAGCTGGGGCAAATCCATGTGTGAGCTGGGGGCAAATCCATGAGCTAACTGGGGCAAATCCATGAGCTAACTGGGGCAAATCCATGAGCTAACTGGGGCAAATCCATGAGCTAACTGGGGCAAATCCATGAGCTGGGGGGCAAATCCATGAGCGAGCTGGGGCAAATCCATGTGTGAGCTGGGGGCAAATCCATGAGCTAACTGGGGCAAATCCATGAGCTAACTGGGGCAAATCCATGAGCTAACTGGGGCAAATCCATGAGCTAACTGGGGCAAATCCATGAGCTGGGGGCAAATCCATGAGTGAGCTGGGGCAAATCTATGAGCTGGGGCAAATCCATGTGTGAGCTGGGGGCAAATCCATGAGTGAGCTGGGGCAAATCCATGTGTGAGCTGGGGCAAATCCATGAGCTGGGGGCAAATCCATGAGTGAGCTGGGGCAAATCCATGAGCTGGGGCAAATCCATGTGTGAGCTGGGGCAAATCCATGAGCTGGGGCAAATCCATGTGTGAGCTGGGGCAAATCCATGAGCTGGGGCAAATCCATGTGTGAGCTGGGGGCAAATCCATGAGCTGGGGCAAATCCATGTGTGAGCTGGGGGGCAAATCCATGAGCTGGGGCAAATCCATGTGTGAGCTGGGGGGCAAATCCATGAGCTGGGGCAAATCCATGTGTGAGCTGGGGGCAAATCCATGAGCTGGGGGCAAATCCATGAGCTAACTGGGGCAAATCCATGAGTGAGCTGGGGCAAATCCATGAGCTGGGGCAAATCCATGTGTGAGCTGGGGCAAATCCATGAGCTGGGGCAAATCCATGTGTGAGCTGGGGCAAATCCATGAGCTGGGGCAAATCCATGTGTGAGCTGGGGGCAAATCCATGAGCTGGGGCAAATCCATGTGTGAGCTGGGGGGCAAATCCATGAGCTGGGGCAAATCCATGTGTGAGCTGGGGGGCAAATCCATGAGCTGGGGCAAATCCATGTGTGAGCTGGGGGCAAATCCATGAGCTGGGGGCAAATCCATGAGCTAACTGGGGCAAATCCATGAGTGAGCTGGGGCAAATCCATGAGCTGGGGCAAATCCATGTGTGAGCTGGGGCAAATCCATGAGCTGGGGGCAAATCCATGAGTGAGCTGGGGCAAATCCATGAGCTGGGGCAAATCCATGTGTGAGCTGGGGGGCAAATCCATGAGCTGGGGCAAATCCATGTGTGAGCTGGGGGGCAAATCCATGAGCTGGGGCAAATCCATGTGTGAGCTGGGGGGCAAATCCATGAGCTGGGGCAAATCCATGAGCTGGGGCAAATCCATGTGTGAGCTGGGGTTTTACATTGTTAAGTGAAAAAGTCTTTTTTTTCTTCAGATTGACAGCTGACTGCACGATCCTGTATATAGCATTAAGGTAAGAAACAATATATGCAGTGTTAGATTTGTTTTAAATGTCGCAATGGTTTTGCGGCTCCCAGTTTTTTTTTCCATTCGGAAACGGGTCCAAGTGGCTCTTTATGTCAAAAAGGTTGCAGACCCCTGCTCTAGACTGTAATAAGCTGCTATGAGCAGGACCCTCTACACCTCTTGTTTCCATCTTATGTCCGTTTATCTGTATCTCGTTCCCTTTGGTTATTGTAAAGCGCTGCAGAAACTGTTGGTGCTATATAAATGATGATAATAATAATAATTTGAACCTACAGAACAGAAAAATGGTCGAAATACGGCTGAAAAAGTTAATGATTTTGGCTTTCAGGCTGAATTAAATTGAGGCCCGAGTTTGAAAAGAGTTGAGAATTTCAGAAGAATGTTTTGCATTTCTTTTCCAGCCACACGAGGTTCTGAAAAGTACTACATGCGTCTAACACAAAAAAGTCCAATGAACGTATGGCTTGCCTTGAAACTATTGAGCACCAAAACTAGTTTTTGGTTCTATTGGCTCTGTTCTACAAGGTCTACTTTAGACTTGTGCACCGATTTTTTTTTCGGTTCAAATCGGTTCGGTTCGTTCGGATTTTGTAAATTTTCGGTTTGGCTCATTTCGGCCGATTTCCATTTCGGTTCGTTTTTCGTATCAACTTTTTTTTTCGGGATTTCGTTAATTTTCGTGTTTTTCGGAACGTCTGTTCTCCTCGTTTCAAAGTGTCTATTCGTTTTGACGTAAACTAATGGTTTTTCGGATCCTATATTTCTGTCGATACATCACGATACGATTTCTCATGCTTTACAAGAAGGATACATTGAGATTTCTCATGTTTTACAAGAAGGATACAATGAGATTTCTCATGTTTTCTGGGAAGGATACATTGATATTTCTCATGTTTTACAAGAAGGATACAATGAGATTTCTCATGTTTTCTGGGAAGGATACATTGAGATTTCTCATGTTTTACAAGAAAGATACAATGAGATTTCTCATGTTTTCTGGGAAGGATACATTGAGATTTCTCATGTTTTTCGGGAAGGATACATTGAGATTTCTCATGTTTTACAAGGCTACATTGAGATTTCTCTGGTTTTACAAGAAGGATACATTGAGATTTCTCATGTTTTTCGGGAAGGATACATTGAGATTTCTCATGTTTTACAAGAAGGCTACATTGAGATTTCTCATGTTTTACAAGTAGGATACATTGAGATTTCTCATGTTTTACAAGTAGGATACATTGAGATTTCTCATGTTTTACAAGAAGGATACATTGAGATTTCTCATGTTTTCCAGGAAGGATACATTGAGATTTCTCTGGTTTTACAAGAAGGATACATTGAGATTTCTCTGGTTTCCCGGGAAGGCTACATTGAGATTTCTCATGTTTTACAAGTAGGATACATTGAGATTTCTCATGTTTTACAAGAAGGATACATTGAGATTTCTCATGTTTTCCAGGAAGGATACATTGAGATTTCTCTGGTTTTACAAGAAGGATACATTGAGATTTCTCTGGTTTCCTGGGAAGGATACATTGAGATGTCTCATGTTTTACAAGAAGGATACATTGAGATTTCTCACGTTTTACAAGAAGGATACATTGAGATTTCTCATGTTTTCCGGGAAGGATACATTGAGATTTCTCATGTTTTACAACGCTACATTGAGATTTCTCATATTTTACAAGCAGGATACATTGAGATTTCTCTGGTTTCCCGGGAAGGATACATTGAGATTTCTCATGTTTTACAAGAAGGATACATTGAGATTTCTCTGGTTTCCCGGGAAGGATACATTGAGATTTCTCATGTTTTACAAGAAGGATACATTGCGATTTCTCACATTTTACAAGAAGGATACATTGAGATCTCTCATGTTTTCTGGGAAGGATACATTGAGATTTCTCATGTTTTACAAGAAGGATACATTGAGATTTCTCATGTTTTACAAGAAGGATACATTGAGATTTCTCTGGTTTCCCGGGAAGGATACATTGATTTCTCTGGTTTCCCAGGAAGGATACATTGAGATTTCTCTGGTTTTCCAGGAAGGATACATTGAGATGGGAATAATACAAAATTACAGAATCAGCGATATAACCGAAAAATACGATGTCCGAAATTACTGAAATGGAACTGAAATCAGAAATGGAGCCGAAATCATGAATGGAACGAAAATGAATTTTGATTTTACACATTTCTAATCCATTCAAAAATTCCGAAAAGTTTTCATTTCGGCTCGGAAAATTGTTCGGATCTGCCGTTTTCGGATCCGAAAATTTTCGGAAAATCAGCCGGATGCACGAATCGGGAAATTTCGTGAAAATTCCGAAACCCGAAACGCACATCCCTAGTCTACTTTGGAGTTGCATGTCCGTATTGTCTCCACCAGTCCCACCATTGGTTCATCCAAAGTTTACAAAGTATCACGACTTGTACTGTAAACACTCGTCTTACAGCCTTCTTTATCAGCTTCTGCAGTCGACGTATTCCTAGTGACATTTCCACGGCGCGCAGACTCTGCCGCGTCCCCTTCAGTGCTAAAATGATTAAACATTGGATAAGAATAAACCTCTCCAATGACACTATGGGCTTTTTTTCTCCCGGTTCCTTGGCAGCACATCTGTAAGGCATCTGTGTCAAAACACAAAGAGAATATCAGCTGTGTTCTCGGGCTCATTCTATTTCTATAACTGCTCTGTGTTTGAAGGAATCTGATATCAAATTCAATCTCTCAAGTCCTAAAGGAGATAACAGATGAAGTTCTATTAACCAGACTCGCCGTAGCACCCTCTTTCTTCGGGTTTATAGTTTTAAGCCAGTTATTAGGTTATATGAAAATAAAAAGAAATAAAAAAAATCCAGATGAAAAGCGAAGATAAATGGAAACCCGAATATTCTCTCTGCATTTTTTCAGTAATTAATTGTGCCATTATGAATTCTTTTCCAGCACCTATTTGGCTCTGCTGTGTGCGTTGCTAAATCGCCTCCAGAAACAATCTGGGAATTGGTAACTGTATAAACCACAGCATGGAAACTGCTGACCTGTCGAAACCTCTAGCTGATGCCTTAGGGGTGTGATAAGTTACCTAAGGTTAATACAGTCGAGTCAAATTAGTTTTAGGGTAAACACGGCTGGTAAGATCAATCCTGAGAAAAAAAATAGAAACGCTAAAAAGTATATTTTTAGTTTCTGTTGGTAAAACCTAGAGTAATAAACACAGAAATAAATGTAAATACGTCATAATAATTTTATTATCTGCGTTAAATTAAAGTACCTTTACTTCCGAGTCCTTTTTTTTACTATTTTCATGTTAGGTTTTATCTCTATTTTCATTTATGCTCTTTTTTTACTATCAGGGTTATTCAAAGAAAATCAAAAAGTCACCGCACGTTCGGTGACTTTTCATTCTCTTCAATTCGGTGCGATTCGGCGATCCCATTTCGGCGACCCTGCGGTGTATTCAGCAAGCACCACAGGGCCGTCGTAGCGCAGGGAAAAGCCGCCGCAAACCAGACGAACACTCACCGCAAAACCCGGCGAACGCACACGGAAACCCGCAAAAACATCCGGATTAACCCCGCTGAACGCGCTGGAGAAACCCGAGCAGGAGCCGATCAGAGTGCAGAGCAGCCACCGGAAAAAGCCTACAAGCAGACGAATGGAGTGAAAAAAAAAAACAGTACGCTTGAATGTTTGAAAAGTGAGACACTGTTTGCAAAGAAACCACAGAACGAAAATGTCTGAAATTTACATATAAAGATCCAATGAATGATAATAAAAAGGGCTGTCACAGAAAAAAGAACAAACTATTAAAATAAAAAGGAAAACAAATTTCGCAAAAAAATCCCAAAAAATACCTAAAAGATCCTAACAAATCTATAAATAAAGAGACTTTTTACTGCAGAATTTTATAATGAACGGTTTATTAGATATTGGATTAAAACGGGAATATTTTTAACATTGAAGCCTATGGGATTCCCATGAATTAACCTGTCGAATGAAACCACCGAATGGCAGGGCATTTCGGCAACTTTTCACTGCTGGTTTGTGTTCTCTGAATAGACAATGCATTGCTTCTCTATGGGGATTTCACTGCCCTCGAACAGGCACCGAACAGGCACTGTATGTGCAGGCAATTCGCCAGGATTTGGCGAACTGCCTGCTCTCTGGATAGCCGAATGGCCAGGAAAGGTAACCGTACGCTGAATTTCAGCGTTCGGTTACCTTTCGGTCACAATTCGGAGCTCTTTGAAAAACCCTGTATGACTAACTGCATGTATCAGTTTTCTAGGTTGAAAAATGCATGTTTATAGATATTCCTATGAATGAAAATGTATCCCTGTGCTTTGTTTGTGCTTTGTAGCTGTCATTGTAACAGTATACATGCAAATCACTAACAAGTTACTAAAACACTGGTTTTCTAATTATCCCATGGGACACAAAGTGGCATTTTCTTACTGATCCTGGTGAGTTAACAGCAGAATTATACAAGTTAACTTACACATAAGCAACTCAGTGTAAAGTATTAGTATAGTTTACAGTTATGTGATTTGTGCCTTACAAAACCCAATACATTAACGTCTGTTAAAGTTACTCTTTTGGGTTTAATTGACATTTTCTACCGTTGAAATATTATTTTCTAGCTTTAATGGGTGTCAAAATAGAGGTTATGCCACTGGTTCTCAAATCTGACCCCAGGTCACCCTTAGGCTAGGGTCAAACGAAAGCATTTTTACACGCGAACGTAAAAAAGTGCGTCCGAACGAATTGACGTATTTTTTCACGGAGTGCGCGAAAACGGTCATACGACGCGCATTTTTCGTGCGTGATTTTTTCAGATCGTCAATAAAACTCTTTTTGCGTCTGGACGTTATGTAGGCTGGACATTAGCAGTGTCTGACGTCTCCTAATCACGCACACATGCCGCTATGCCGCAGCTGCGCACTCTGTACGTCCGTACTAGCGGTTCGGCGTTCTCGAAAAAATGCGTTCGTTTTCCACTTGCGTTGCGCGGCCGGACTTTTGTGCGGCCGTACTTCGTATATTGGCCGTCATTGCCCGTCATCTGCTGCTAGTGCGGCTGTAATTATGTGCGCCAGAACGCACGTTAAAAGTGTGCTGGTCTGACCAGCCTAATAGGCCAGGTTTGCAGGATATCTGAAGCACAACACAGGTGACAGGATTTGATGCTCAGTGATTGCAGTGTTCATTTCCCCAAAAGAATCCTTAAAACCTGGCCTGCTAGTGGGTCCCGAGGACCGAAGATTAGGGATGAGCCGAACACCGCCCGAGTTCGGTTCGGGCCCGAACCCGAACTTCCCATTTGTTCGGGTCCGAACCTGAACTCGAACTCCATGCAAGTCAATGGGGCTGAAAATTCGGTTTTTAGAGTGCCCTCCAAGAGGGCATATATGCTAGATATTTGCCATAAAAGGCGTATGGGGGTCCGGGTAGTGCCCTGGGGGACAGGAAACAAGGACAAAAAGTTTAAAGGGACAGTGAGTTTTCCATGAAATAAGGGTTAAAAATAAAAATGAAAAATTCCTTCAAATATCATGCCTAGGAGGTCCCCATAACCTGCCCGTGAAGTGGCGGATTTCTAGGATGTATAGAAACACTTAAAAACAAAAAGAATGACGTTTCAAATGATGGTAAAAAAGTTTTCCTTTAATCTATGCATGAACAACTGCTTGGGGCGGCAGTATGAAAAGAGGAGACATTTTTGGACACGCAGAAAAAGTTTACTGATTTTTTGGCGGTGAAAAGCAGGAGAATGACTGGAGAATGGAAAATTCTAGACCAAATAGCCAATTTGGAAAGTGAGATAAATGGGAGAATTTTTCTGGTTCGGCTATTTTGACCTAGAATTTTCTCTTCAGTCATTCTCCTGAGTTTTACCTTTCTGTGAATAACCCTGTCAGGGTTATTCAGAGAGCGGTGAAGAGCAGGAGAATGACTGAAGAATGGAAAATTCTAGGTCAAAATAGCCAAACCAGAAAAATTCTCCCATTTAGACTAGGGTCAGACTAGCGAATTTTTAATGTGCGTTTAGGCGCACTTAATCACGGCCACACTAGCAGCAAATGACGGCCAATATACGAAGTACGGTCGCACGAAAGTCCGGCTGCGCAACGCAAGTGGAAAATGAACGCATTTTTTCAAGAACGCAGAACCGCTAGTACGGACGTACAGAGTGCGCTGCGTCCACTAGCGGCGTGTGTGCGTGATTTGGAGATGACAGACCCTGCTCATGTCCAGCCAACATAACGTCCAGACACCCAAAGTTTCCTGGTTTGGATCCGTAAAAAATCACGCACAAAAATGCGCATCGTATGACCGTTTTCGCGCATTCCATGAAAAAATACGGCAATGCGTTCGGACGCACTTTTTGACGGTCGCTGTGAAAAATGCGTTAGTCTGACCCTAGCCTTATCTCACTTTCCAAATCGGCTATTTGGTCCAGATTGTTCTCTTTTCCTGCCATTCTCCTGGTTTTCACCTTTCTCTGAACAACCCTGAGAGAGAGGTGAAAGCCAGGAGAACAGGCAAGAGAAGAGAACAATCTAGACCAAATAGCCGATTTGGAAAGTGAGATAAATGGGAGAATTTTTCTGGTTTGGCTATTTTGACCTAGAATTTTCCATTCTCCAGTTATTCTCCTGCTTTTCACTGCTCTCTGAATAACCCTGTGAATGTTTAATCCCGAGGTGAAAAATAACATTGCTTTAGATGTGAAAAGCGGGCAATGAGGAAATTTTGTATTTTTTCACACAGCAGTTAAATGCAGCATATTAGGAAGTTTTAGGAGGGAAATTACTCACTCAGAACAGAAGCAGACACCCCACACCTTCATTCTACATAAAATGTATCAAATTGATTAGACCAGACTAAAACATCTGTTGTTGTTATGCCGTTTGAAAAAAAAAAAAGGTAATTTAGAGGTCAGAATCTTTGCACCTAGACATTAGTTTTTAATTCAATATCTAATAAACCGTTGCTTATAATATTCTGCAGTAAAGAGTCTCTTTATTTCTAGATTTTTTAGTATTTTTTAAGCATTTTTTATACTTTCTTCAAAATTTCATTTTTTTTCCGAACTCGAACCGAAAACACCCAAAAAGTTCGAAGTTCGCGAACTTTCGAACTGCCAAAGTTCGGGCCGAACTCCGAACCGTCCGAACCCGAACAGCTCATCCCTACCGAAGATGAGAAACATTGGTTTATACCAGTGATGGCAACCCTTGGCACCACAGATGTTTCTGAACTACATGTCCCATGATGCTAGACCAGCTTTATGGCTGACTATCACGGGACATGTAGTTCAGAAACACCTGAGGGTGCCAACGTATCACTTCACCATCACTCACTGGTCCATACTGTTCTGTTAATCCACAGTTTAGGGTGTGTTCAGAAAGTGTTAAAGAGAAGAGGACCTAGATGAACTCTCATCACCACTTGAATTTTTATATACACCAAATCTTCATGTCAGTTTAGATTAACGCATATGATTTGATATAGAATCCTGCGCATTATGTATCGAGTTCCCATGTTTATCTGGGGTCATTCTACACTTTCACTTACCCTTTCCAAAAGGTAGTTTAATTTATTCAGATGATGGACTTTCTCTCTCACCAAACCATGTTGATGCACATTAACGCTATCAGGTCTATTCAAAGAAAGGTGAAACTCAGGAGATTGACTGGAGAAGTGAAAATTCTAGTTAAAAATAGCCAAACCAGAAAAATTCTCCCATTTATCTCACTTTCCAAATCAGCTATTTGGTCTAGATTGTTCTTTTCTCCTGCCAATTCTCCAGAGTTTCACCTTTCTTTGAATAGACCTGTATATGTGTTCGGAATGTATTTTCCCTAGTACTGCTAATTAGAATCCCCTGGATTTTACAAATCTAAATATTAAAGGGACACTCTGGCCATTATGGCCACATTCATTTAATTAGCTGGTCACAATCTGGGTTGCTCCCAGGGGCGGACTGGCAGGGGGGGCAGTTGCCACTCTGGCCACTAGCATGTAGGGCCTGTGAGCCACAGGTTCACAGCCCCATTCCCAAATAATTACAATATGAGTTTTGCATGGGGTTATCTATACACACAACACTGCAGGAGATAGGTGTCTCGTACCTCCGGCGCCCAGCAGCCTCCTCCACGCTGCTCGCTTGCCGAACGCCAGATAAAATGCACGCTGGCGCTGATCACGTGACGTCCGGAGGGGCGGGCGCATTAGAAAAGTGCACGATCCAGTATATATGCCCTTCTGTTAGCACAGACAAGCGCGCTGTCATGTTCTCACACTCCCACAGTGCTCCCAAGTGTTTCTTATAGAATTGATTTGCTTTGTGTATGACTCCTGGCTTTGGCACTCGACTACTCTTGTGTTTAGACCTCTGGCTTTGGCAATCGACTACTCTTGTGTTTTGACCCCTGGCTTTGGCAATCAACTACTCTTGTGTTTTGACCTCTGGCTTTGGCAATCGACTACTCTTGTGTTTTGCCCTCTGGCTTTGACAATCGATTACTCTAATATTTTGAACTCTGGTTCTGCAATATTGTTAATACAGATATCTGGCATCTAAGTGCATAATATATATATTTATATATTTTATTTCTTGTCTCTATCTCTTCTCTTGTTTAGTCTCTATTAACCAACCACTATAAGGATTGAAATATTAGGGCAACCCTGCATACAGGGATCATTCTATATATATATCCGTGGGGAATTCGTGACAATAGGCTGCCATATGGCTAATTTACTCATTAGTTAATAGTGGTAGTAGTAGTAGTAGTAGTAGGAGGAGGAGAGTTATAGGGATTATATTAGTACCTTTGTAGAAAAAAAGACACATTAATATGACATATTCTGTAGCAAGGCTATTTAATTCATATCTAATATACTGTATATAGAATTTGATGAGAAAAGCAAAAAACTGTGCAAAACGAGTGATATGTGCTTTAATGTTTTTTCCTGGGCTATTTGCTAGTAATTGGCCCCCATGCTGGCATTTGCCAGCCCTCTTCTGGTTGTTCCCCTCCCCTTGTTGTCCTAAGGAGTTGTGACAGCCTACTAAAAAGGATGGCATCCTTCTGCCCTGAAGGCTGTCAATCACCTCGGCCTTCTGTGGTTTTGATCACTTCCAGTTCCATTCACTGAAATAGATCGTCCAGTGCCTCTCACACGCCAAACGTCAGAGTGCCGGCACCAGCTGCTTCCTGCGGCAGGAGCTGTCAGCCTGGAAGATTGAATTTAAATGGTCATGGTGTGCTGAGTGCCTTCCCTCCTTGGTTGTCCCTGCTGGCTGTGACAGCCTTCTGTCGTCCATTTGGAATGCAGAAGCATTGAGAAGCACGTGCTAAAAAAAAGGAGGCTGAGGGGTAATTAACCCTTTATTTTCCCTTCTTTCCTCACATTTTTTGCCTAGAGCCTCATGTTGCCGTACAATATAGTTAAATACATTTTTTTTTGTTACAACGGGTTTTTAATAGGGCATAGTGAAAGAGCAAAATTACACTATGTCTACATTCTATAAAAATCCACCCCACTGAGGTATCCCAGTGCAATCAAGAGATGTGCCAAGACAAAGAATGCACAACTACGGCTAGAACTATAGAAAGAAATGAAGAAAAGAGCTGGAAAGTCTGCATTAACTTATCGATTGGGTTGTGTTCACCACAGTAGAGACAATATGAATTTTATGTTAAAATTTAGCAAGACTTAGGCTGGTCGTCCACTGGGTTCCTAGTCGTACGACTGTCTTGGTCTTCAGACTACGAACGACCTAGGTTGTACAACTACGTATGACTAGTGTTGTCCACTGTGAGCGACTATGGATGACCCAGGTCAGACATTTCTGGTTAAATTAGCATATTATTTGTGGGAATAATGTAGAAACAGGTTCTCCATATTAAAAGACTACCCCAAAGAATATATCACTATAGAAGTGTGAATTGTAACACTTATACACTTGGTACATAAGGGGTATGGTACAGTTGCAATGAGGCCTGAGAATGTATCCCTGACCCTCAAAATCAGATTAACAAACCAGGCTAGTCCCACCTGTCTCCCCTACACAATAAAATAGATTTTTTTCACCCGCCTTATCAGCTTTTCAGCATCTTGTGAAGTATGTTGTACCAATGTCGTCCGACAAATCTCATTTGAATGGGAGTGGTAGTTAGTCTGATGTAGTCATTCGAAGTCATCCGACAAAAGTCGAAACCTATTGACAAGGGTAGAATCTCGTCTATGTTTTGCGATTAATCTTACGACTACGGATGACTCGCTACTCGTACGACTATGGACCCAGTGGACGACCAGCATTACTGTCATCGGACCTCTATAGTTGCCAGACAAACACTATAGCTCATCATCATGGGTTTTATAGAATGAACACATCCTGTAGAAGGATCTCTAAGGCAGATACAGCTCCTGAGCAGAAAAATAGGTCAACAATAATTGATATGTATTATAATAACAATCGGTAAAATAGGAAATAAGCAAAAGACAATAGAAAATTCAGAAACGCAAACAGTGAAAACACAAAAAAAAGCACACTAAAAGTAGCAAAAAATTCACAAAACGAATGACTGAATTTATACCACATGACCAGTCATCCTCCTAAGTCGAGGTTGTCATCACCAAGTGGCTGAATCTAGAACATCAGGCAACTGGAGTTCATTGTCTACGGGAAAAAAATTAATTGATTCAAAAAACTACTAATAGGTAAAAACAAGTTAGCGCAATCAAATTCATCCTACGCGTTTCGCTTGTCTCTGCAAGCTTCCTCAGGGGATTAACAAATAAAATCACCAACACTTCAACAAAATACTTCACATCCCAGAACAAAAGTGAGAAAGTGGTTATACCCACCCATCTGTTTCTCTTTTAGTACAGTGATGCATAAATCTTAGCCTGTGAGCTTAATTATTATTTCTTTTTAATAAGAAGTTTATAACCAAGGCTGTATTTTATGTGAAATGGAATTTTTATTTTTATTTTTATAAAAAATGGATTCTAATAATTCTGCACTTCAAATAATTAAGAGTCCCTGTTCTGAAAAGCAAAACAACTCCTGTAAAAACATCAGTTGGAATACTTTTGGCATTTTATTTTATACCATTACCCTAGTGGCCTCATCTACGGACAACCTCGTCACTCAGTAACGTCATGACAAGTACTGGCCGTCTAATGTCAACCCTTCCATTCAACAAATACAAGGGAAAAGAAAATAAAGCACATTGGCAACAGAAATAATGTTGATGAACACATTCACAGGCTTGCTGTTTGATTTTTCCTCTTCATCTTACTTTAACTATCCTATTCTGGAATACATCCAACTCAAACAGCGAGCGGCGGTCAAGAAAACAAGTGGCCATCTGGTATCTGCCATGCTTCATGCCTCCAGCTTACCTACCGGTTCTGGAAAGATAGAACCCAGGCGCTATCACAATAAAGTCTCAGGATTGCGTTATGTAACCATCATATCTTTATTATTATTATTATTATTATTTATTTTAATTTAAATAAATATATTGGGTGGGGGGGAATAATAACCGGCTCATTTATCGCAGCAATAATACTGATAGCACGTTCAAAAAGCTCTGTGCTGAAATCCACCATTTATCCAAGCTAGTTAGACAGAGACATCATCATGACTTTTTAATATACTCTGTATCATTCCCCCTAATTAAACGCTGCAAAATAATCATTTCATCAATAGGCATTGTCATTGGGAATAAATTAAACTTTTCAGCCTTTCATTTTTGCATCGATTACCTATATTTAAAGCCATCCTTCATTTTATTGCCCGATGAAGATACACGAGGCTTGAATTGATGTCTGGTGGAATAAGGCTAGGGTCAGACGAACGCATTTTTCATGTGGTCCGTGAAAAAGTGCGTTCGAACGAACGTACGTATTTTTTCCCGGAATACGCGATAGCGGTCATACGATGCGTTTTGTCGTCCGTGATTTTGTACGGATCATCAATAAAACACTTTTTGTGTCTGGACGTTATGTTGGCCGGACATTAGCAGCGTCTGACGTCTCCTAATCACACACACACGCCGCTAGCGGACGCAGCGCACTCTGTACGTCAGTACTAGCGGTTTGACGTTCTCGAAAAAATGCGTTCGTTGGCCACTTGCGTTGCACGGACGAACTTTCGTGCGGCCGTTCGTCGTATGTTCCCCGGCATTGGACGTCTTTTGCTGCTAGCAAGGCCGTGATTTCGTGCGGCTAAACGCACGAGAAAAATGCGTTCGTCTGACCCTAGCCTTACGATGCGCTCGAAGCAAAGGGGAAAATCCACATCTATGAAAAAAAGCAAACCGTAAAAATGGCGCCTGTAGGATTTCCAAAACTATAGGACACAAAACGATGTTTGAAAAAGTTACGACTTCTTCCACAAATGGTAATTTCTGGAAGGCTGGTATTGGCTTTGATATTTCAGGCACTTCCTCCAGGTTGTTCGAAACCCAACTATTTGGCTGAGGACCAGGAGAGTCCCGTTTCATAGGAGGTTTTTTTGCGATTTCTTTTAGTAATGGTTTGCATAGATTTATAAAGCATTATCTTATAACTGGACATCAAAGAAACCCATGTTGCCGGGCAGGAGAACCGAATTTAAGACACTTCCAGGTAAGCCGTTCCAGGGCTTCAATTCCTACATAAAAGTGAACACTTTCTGGACCACATTTTGTTAACTTATGAATAAGTGCTTTTTCTTACCTAATAATTCACGTAAACACTTAGAAAGAGTCACTGGCTTTGCGCTTTTATCGGAGCAGAATAAATACTCATAAAAAATTTGTTTGATTTAGGCTCGGAACCAAAATATACTGAAATTACAGAAAAAGTACGGTATCAAAGTCTGTCTTCCACTTTCCATTGGTTTGACTCCCCATCTTCCTCTGCTCCCACTCCACTCAATATTCCTCCATTAATTATTTCGATCACCTCTTTCCCTGCCCTTCTTCTACATTTAAATCTAATTGAGTGTCTCTCACTCAATCCCCTAAAAAATCCCCAATGTCTCTCTTCATGTCCATCACTTATCCATCACGTCTCCCATCCTTCTCCTTCTAGTAAAGTCTTTATCTCTGTGACTGATTTGGACTATGAAGTCCACTTATTGGCCACTGTTTGGCTCAGTGTACTTCACTTAAAGATGAGCAGATGGTTCACCATACTAGGACACCTTGGGTAGGCTTCACCAGGCCGTCCTAGATCATACACATGGCAGAGGTTATATCCACAATAGGCTGTTTAATTGGCCATTGTAGGTTCATAGCGAAACATGACAAAGGCCCAGTCTGTTATTGCTAATGATACTCTGGAATAACATTTTAGTGGCGTTATCTGCACAAAAAATAAAATATAGCTGTAGGTCTGGTGCCCTGTGAGAGAATACAACAAACCGCCATATTGTGTAAATACATGTAATAATACTTTGTTTTTAATAGCGGCAGAATATTCTGCAGTGCTGGAAAAGACATGTGAACAAGAAATGCAAAAAAACGACTGTCAGACGTAGCCAGACATAGCATATGATGCAGCTGCAATATACATGCATTTCAGATACATAAGTCTGATATAAGGACATACAAAGAGCCCGGAATTCCGGATTTAATCAGAATGCATACCAGTAAGTACCTAGTTATGGGGTATGACGGTAAAAAAGGCAAGAGCTGAGAGTTATGCTTCTGATACACTATATGGCTGCTTGTGCCCTACAGGAAGCTGCATGTACTTTGTGCTGAAAATAGTTTCCATTATAACAAACCGCATTTGTAATAAACATCACAGGAATATCATATCTATCTATCTATCTAAGTATCTATCTATATATCCGTATCTATCTGTCTCTCTATCTATCTAACTCTATCTATTTATCTATCTATCCATCTATCCATCCATATCTATCTATCCATAAATCTATCTAGCTATCTATCCATATCTATCTATCTATCTATCCATCCATCCATAAATCTATCTATCTATATCTATCTATCTATCTCTATCTATATATATATCTAACCATATCTATTTATCTATCTGTCTAACCATATCTATCCATATCTATCTATCGATCTATCTATCTACAGTATCTATCTCTATCTATCTATCTATCTATCTATCTAACATATCTATTTATCTATCTATCTATATATCTATCTAACCATATCTATTTATCTATCTATCTATATATCTATCTAACCATATCTATTTATCTATCTATCTATATATCCGTATCTATCTGTCTCTCTATCTATCTAACCATATCTATCTATCTAAAATATCTATCTATCTCTCTATCTATCTAACTCTATCTATTTATCTATCTATCTATCTATCTATCTATCCATATCTATCCATCTATCTATCTTATCTATTTAATCTATCTATCTATCTATCTATCTATCTATCTATCCCTCTATCTATCTTATCTATCCCATATCTATCTATCTATCCCATATCTATCTATCCATATCTATCTATCCCATATCTATCTATCTATCTATCTATCTATCTATCCCATATCTATCTATCTATCTATCTATCCCTCTATCTATCTATCTATCTATCTATCTATCTATCTATCTATCTATCCCATATATCTATCTATCTATTCAATATCTATCTATCCCATATCTATCTATCTATCTATCTATCTATCCCATATCTATCTATCCTCTATCTATCTTATCTATTTAATCTATCTATCTATCTATCCCATATCTATCTATCTATCTATCTATCTATCCTATCTATCTATCTACCTATCTATCTATCTATCTCTATCTATCTATCTATATCTATCTATCTATCTATCTATCTGTATCTATCTATTTATCTATCTGTCTAACCATATCTATCTATCTATCTATCTATCTATCCATATCTATCTATCTATCTATCTATCTATCTATCCCATATCTATCTATCTATCTATCTATCTATCTATCTATCTACCCATATCTATCTATCTATCTATCTATCTAACCATATCTATCTATCTAACCATATCTATCTATCTATCTCTATCTATCTATCTATCTATCCCATATCTATCTATCCCATATCTATCTATATCTATCTATCTATCTATCTATCTATCTATCTATCTATCTATCTATCTATCCCATATCTATCTATCTATCTATCTATCCCATATCTATCTATCTATCTATCTATCTATCTATCCCATATCTATCTATCTATCTATCTATCCCATATCTATCTATCTATCTATCTATCTATCTATATCTATCTATCTATCTATCTATCTATCCCATATCCATATCTATCTATCTATCTATCGTTCTATCTATTATTATATCTGTCTATCTATCTATCTGTCTATATTTCCATATCAATGCAGCATCTGATAAAGCCACAGCAATGATTTTGTAGTTTGTGTTAAAAAAAATAAAGGAACGGAGCTTTATTAGCTAAATAGCGCCAATTATCACACTGAGTCTCATTAATTTTATCCCTTCTCTGATTATGGCATCTTGTATCAGTTTTAAGAAGTTTGAACCAAGAAACCCACTAAAGAAAACTCAAAGCTGAAGCGTTTCTGGTGAATAAATGTTTATCGCGGCCGTCACTTTGCCCCGTTTCTGATTTTCTGCCGGAATAAAACATAACGACGGTCCCCCCATTATTGTTTTTCACTACGTATAAAAATGATTAAAAATTTACCAGGAGCCGTGAATACTATTACGCTCTCATTTCCGTTGATTAACCTTCACCTGACCTCTGCGCCCGAGGCTATTGCTGTTTCTTTAGTTTTCTTGCTGTTCGTTCGCCTCAGCCTCGCATTTCCATAAAATGATAATAGGAGTGTGCTTTCACCAAGGACAGATTCATTTCACTGTTTCCTCACCTACAGTAGACAGTTGGTAACATGACCATTTGTGAAAGGCCCCGGGGCCCCACAGGTACTGCATCTGCATAAAATCTGCCAAGGACGCTTGTAGGACACGCGCTAGATTTGCTCAGATTTTCGCCTTGTTAACGCGCGTCTGGCAAAGAAACACAGGGCGATAGACGCGCGGGAAAAAAGCGCAACTGCAACACAGTTTCCATCGGTTGCATGTGTGTCAAACGAGGGATCTGATGCTTATACTGGGATTTTAATGCTGGAAATAAATCCCAAAAATGCAACAATTTTGCATCTCAGAGAGGAATTTCCCACCGTAATTCGCGTATTCTGCACAAAATTCAAGCAGCGCTGACAAGGTTTCCAAATTGTTAACAGGATATTCATTTTACTGGAGATCTGCCTACATTTCCTACATTTAATTGACATTATTTACTTATTTTTTGCCTAAACCATTGATTCCCAAACCTGTCCTAAAATCCCCCTAACAGGACAGGTTTTAAGGGTTCCCTTTGGGAAATACAAACTGAATCCTGCAATCACTGAGCAGCAAAACGTATCGCCTGTGCTGTGCTTCAGCTTTTTGGCAAACCTGGCCTGGTAGTAGATCCTGAGGATAGGGATGGGAATTAAGGAGTTAATATTATTTACTTACAGGGTTATTCAGAGAGCACCGAAATGTCGCCGACAATTCGGTGCCCTTTCATTCCCCGCACTTTGGAACGATTCGGCGACTCTAGTTCGCGCGACCCTGCAGTGTATTCAGCAAGCACCACACCCGGAGTGCAAGGAAAAACCGTCGCAAAGCCGATTTTAAAAAAACTGAAAAAAGATTTGCCGAAAAAATCCCGAAAAATGCCTAAGGCTGGGGTCAGACCAGCGCACTTTTAACGTGCGTTCTGGCGCACATAATTACGGCCGCACTAGCAGCAGATGACGGGCAATGACGGCCAATATACGAAGTACGGCCGCACAAAAGTCCGGCCGCGCAACGCAAGTGGAAAAGGAACGCATTTTTTCGAGAACGCTGAACCGCTAGTACGGACGTACTGAGTGCGCAGCTGCGGCATAGTGGCGTGTGTGCGTGATTAGGAGATGTCAGACGCTGCTAATGTCCAGCCTACATAACGTCCAGACGCAAAGAGAGTTTTATTGACGATCCGTACAAAATCACGCCCGAAAATGCGCATCGTATGACCGTTTTCGCGAATTCCGTGAAAAAATACATCAATTCGTTCGGATGCACTTTTTTACGTTCGCGTGTAAAAATGCTTTCGTCTGACCCTAGCCTAAAAGATCCTAAAAAATCAACAAATAAAGAGACTTTTTGCTGCAGATTAAAATAATAAGCGGTTTATTAGATATTGTATTAAAACGGGAATATTTTTAACATTGAAACCTATGGGATTCGCCTAAATAAACCTGTCGAATGAAACCACCGAACAGCACGGCACTTCGGCAACTTCTCATTGCTGTTCGGTGTCTCTGAATAGATTAGCCATTGCTTCTCTATGGGGGAATTCTCTGCCTTCAAACAGGCACCGTACTTGCAGGCAGTTCGGCAAAATTCGGCAAACTGACTGCTCTCTGAATAGCCGAATGGCCCCGAAATGTCGCCTTACGGGGAAATTCCCTGTTCGGTGACATTTCGGAGCCAGATAGGCTCTCTCTGAATAACCCCTCATGTTTGGCCAAAAGTGTCTCAGTTCACACAAGCCGATATGTATTTATTGTTAAATATTTGTTGTTTTTTTTATTCATTAAGACAAAGATTGTTTTAGGCTGAAATGGTCAATCCACAAAAATACAGGTGTTTTGGCGAATGTTCATTAATTCCCCCAAAATTCCAAGAAAAATAATTCACACAATCCCTAGGCAGCCTCATAATTCCAATCAAATCAATAAAAATGATTTGGTTTTATAATGATTTTTATTTAGCTTTTTGTGGTTTTCACTTTGAGGGCTCTATTACATTCTCTGCGCAAAAAAGCTCGCGCAGCGCGTTAATTTGTGCTCGAAGCGCTAAACGTTAACGCGCGTAAATTAACGCTGGTATTACAATCCGAACGCATTTTTTCATCCGTCAAAAAATAACGTACGTAAAAAAGATGCGCAAAAACACGCACGCATTAACGCTGCGTGCAGAAATCAGTGTGCGGACTGTTTTTTCACGCGATTCAGCCAATCAGAATTAAGAACCACAATTGTCTGCTGTTAAGTTTTTGCGCCTGTCAAAGTCAATCTGAGTATATATGCTGCAGCAATAAAAAAAACACGCACATCTTCTCTATTTTAGGCTGGTGTCAGACGAGCGTAGTGTTCACGTCCGTGATTGCGCCTAAAAGTACGTCCGTGATAGCATGAAAGTAAGTCCATTGGAGCCTGACACATGAAGTACGTCCGCACTGAACTGCGGACGCACAACGGCCGCGGCAAACGGACGCAGGTTAGGCAAGAACGTAATACTGCTAGAACGGACGTGCGGAGTGCGCCACGTCCTCAACGTCTGCATAGCTTTGTGTGTGAGTGATGGAGCGAGGTCAGACGGACTGCATTTATACGTCCAGCATTTTTGACGGACAGAATGTTTTTTCATTGTAATTTATTTTTCCCTCCTACATCCGTCAAAAATAACTTCAGTGAAAAAACGGACTGTGTGACCACTACTGCGTCATCCGTACTGACGATGTCCGTACTGCACGCACGTACAGTCCGTAGAAATCACGCTCGTCTGACCCCAGCCTTATTGTTTGGGTATGTGTAGAATGTGTAACTATACTTTGCTGTTTTTTTTTTTCGGGTTTGTGTATTTGGTTTCGGCCAGGACGTTCAGATTTGACTTTAACACCAGCTTTTCAAAGATGTTAAAATTATGCGCAAACGCTGTGTGCTAAATTTTGCGCATAGATCGTTATACCATCCGCGTACCAGCGCACAAACGCATTTGCGCTCACAATGTTAAGTATAGGACGCGCAGTACAGTAAGCTCGCGCAGCGTTGGCGCAGGTTCACCCGCGGTAGATGTTAACGCGCATTTTTTGGGCGGACATTGTAATACGACGTTCAGCGTAAAGGGGTTTGCCGCTCGCGTTAATGTTTGCGCAAAGAATGTAATAGAGCCCTGAGTCTTTTGGCGACGCTCTGTAAGCGGATATCGCCCTTTAAGGCTAGGGTCAGACTAACGCATTTTCTCGCATTGTCCGTGAAAAAGTGCGTTCGAACGAATGGACTCATTTTTTCACGGAATACGCGATAGCGGTCATACGATGCGCATTTTCGGCCGTGATTTTGTACGGATCATCAATAAAACCCTTTTTGCGTCTGGACGTTATGTTGGCCGGACATTAGCAGCGTCTGACGTCTCCCAATCATACACACACGCCGCTATGCGGACGCAGCGCACTCTGTACATCAGTACTAGCGGTTTGACGTTCTCGAAAAAATGCATTCGTTTGCCACTTGCGTTGCGCGGCCGCACTTTTGTGCGGACGTTCTTCGTATGCTGCCGTCATTGGACGTAATTTGCTGCTAGCACGGCCGTGATTAAGGCTAGGGTCAGACTAACGCATTTTTCGCGTTGTCCGTGAAAAAGTGCGTTCGAACGAATGGACGTATTTTTTCACGGAATACGCGATAGCGGTCATACGATGCGCCTTTTCGTCCGTGATTTTGTACGGATCATCAATAAAACCCTTTTTGTGTCTGGACGTTATGTTGGCCGGACGTGTGCAGCGTCTGACGTCTCCTAATCACGCACACACGCCGCTAGCGGACGCAGCGCACTCTGTACGTCCGTACTAGCGGTTTGACGTTCTAGAAAAAATGCGTTCGTTTGCCACTTGCGTTGCGCGGACGAACTTTCGTGCGGCCGTACTACGTGTGTTCCCCGGCATTGGACGTCATTTGCTGCTAGCACGGCCGTGATTTCGTGCGGCTAAACGCACGTTAATACTGCTTTCGTCTGACCCTAGCCTTAGTTGGAAGAGCATCACGAGCACGAATACTTTTTGTGGTTTGAAAGGGACAGACAGTTTCTGTGCTGATGTTAAAAAGATCCTAAATGCTGAATTTCTTTAAAAAAACTAAAATACTCGGTAATTCAAAGCACGGCATCAGCAGCCATGTTTAGATGAATAAAATTACTTAGCAAAACATATTGCTGGATTTTTCCGCATTCTTCCTTAATTTTATTCACTTTCCACCTGTTCTTGTGAATTTTGCCAAGAGTCGGAATCGGCGCCAGCATCGGCCAAGTTGTTATGGCTGTCTTAAGGCAGCTTTCTGATATATTCAGCATCTCCTAAAGCCAGAATGCTTAAATGTCGTTTATATTTACCCATATTGACATTCAAAAACTGCAACTTCTAACCTTGGACTTTTATTTATGCATATTTTTTTGTAACAACAAAATATCACAAAGTGTAGATTCTGAAAAACCGTATACTAGGAAAAAAATATATACAATTTCAGTATTTCTGTAATCTTTGTTTTGTTTAGGCTGGGGTCAGACCAGCGCACTTTTAACGTGCGTTCTGGCGCACATAATTACGGCCGCACTAGCAGCAGATGACGGGCAATGACGGCCAATATACGATGTACGGCCGCACAAAAGTCCGGCCGTGCAACGCAAGTGGAATTTGAACGCATTTTTCTGAGAACGCTGAACCGCTAGTACTGACGTACTGAGTGCGCAGCTGCGGCATGGCGGCGTGTGTGCGTGATTAGGAGATGTCAGACGCTGCTAATGTCCAGCCTACATAACTTCCAGACGCAAAAAGAGTTTTATTGACGATCCGTACAAAATCACGACCGACAATGCGCGTCGTCTGACCGTTTTTGCGCATTCCGTGATAAAATACGTCAATGCGTTCGGACGCACTTTTTCACGTTCGCGGGGAAAAATGCTTTCGTCTGACCCTAGCCTTATTCAAGTACAGAAGCCCACATGGGTCAAACTAGAAGGTCCTGCATGACGGCAGCCGGGAGGGGATGATAAGGTAGGCCTGGGTCATTGAGAATATCTACAGGCTCCAAGAAAGCCCACTGTGACACAAAAGGCAGATTATAGCTCCATACCTACGTAATATAACCAGGTTTACATTCTGCTGCTGCTAGGATTGCCCGGTCGGCCATGTTTCCCTGGACACATATTACCATTTCACGCAAAGGGGAGCACAGGGAAAAGTGCTGCCCTTCAACATGTATAATTCATATGCTGCAGGAAGGAAATCAAAGCAAGTCACTGGCAACTCTTTTCTGTTTTCTTACCTACAGCGTATGGATTCTACATGCTGCGGGGTGGCATTTTTCACTCATTTCCCATCAGCATGAATAATATATATGTATATATATATCTAGGAAAACATGGCCCATTTGGCAACTCTACTTGCTATTAGAGGTGTGCATTCGTTTCGTAACGAATCGCAATTCCTTACAGATTTCGCTAATTCGTATTTCGAAAATAACGAATTGATTTGATCCAAATTGAAATGAAAATGTAACAAAACGGTATATAACGAATTTGATTCGTTATGCTGTTTTACTAGAGAGCCATTGATTAAATGATTCCTGAGCAGAATTTGATCAATTGGGATTTTATTTAGTGATCCGAAACGATATCAAGTATCAAATCGATGTTAACTTACAATACATACAACTACTAACGAAAGCAAACGACATTACGAAACGAATCAGAATCGTTAGACTGTTACACAAAGCACCCTGTCCCTTGTAAATTGACCTGTGGTGCGGAATCTGTTGTCAGCACCACAAGCCAATGGATAGCTTAACGTTTAACCCTAGCTTGCCTTTTAACAGCAGGGTTTGATTAATTCTGGTGTTATTTAGTGATCCGATATTCGACTCGATATCAACTATCGAATCATTCTTAACTTACGATACATACAAGTACTAAAGCGAACAGCATTATTAAACGAATCAGAATCGTTAGACTGTTACACAACGCACCCTGTCCTTGTAAATTGACCTTTGGTACTGAATCTATTGTCAGCACCACAGGCCAATGGACAGCTCAGCGTTTAACCCTAGCTTGCCTTATAACAGCAGGAATTGATTAATTCTGGATTTCTTAGTGATCTGAAATTCGAATCAATCTTGACTTACGATGGGGTTTTTAGTGATCCAATTTACCAAACAAAATGGTTTTTAGTGATCCGAGTTACGAAACAAAACGAAATAACGAAACAATATAACGAAACGAAAGAAAATTCGTAACGAAATAACGAAACAAAATTAATTTGGAATGAAACGAAACTAAACAAATTTTCCAGCCGTGCACACCTCTAGTTTCTACCCAGGGCTGCCAGATCAGCCATGTTTTTTTGGACACATACTGTATAATTTATTGATGCCGATGGGCAGTCATCAAAAATGGCAGCTCGCAGCACGTAAAACCCATACGTGCAGGTAAGGAATCAAAAAGGAATCACAGGTGAGCAATCCTGATTAGAATTTAATTTTTCCCCTGAAGCATATAAGTTATACATGCTGCAGGGCAGCTCCTTTCCTGTACTCCTCTTCTACATGATATAGTAATACATGAACCAGGAAAACATGGCAAATATGGCCGACCTGGCAACCCTACTGCCACCTTAAGAATTTGCATTCCCCAAACTACCAGAAGATTCGTTTTTTTAGGAGCGCTTGTTCTTCTCGCTTTCCATGTTAGTTTTCCTCCTGTTATTCTTTCTTTTTTGGTACGAAGTCTTTATGAGATATTGGATGAAAGCAGTGCCGTATAGCTTTCATACCATATGATATTTCGGCACAAATAAACATATAAATTGCGAAACAAACCAAAATGCATTTGTTTACAAACTTCCCATTTTGCATTTATTGAATGCGCTCGCCGCACATTATAGGGGTTATTCAAAGAGAGCCGAATTTGCCACCAAATTGCACCGAATAATGAATTGCACCGTATGGTGCAATTTCATTGCAGTTCGGCTATTCAGAAAGCTGGCAATTCGGCAAATATTTGTGAAATGCGGTGCAATTCGCCTCAGATCGCTGCACTTCGGTGACCTTTGGCAGCAGCGAAATTCCTCATACAGGGTTATCCAAAGAGATTCGAATTGCTTGAGAAAGGTAACTGAACGCTGAAAATCAGGGTTCGGTTACCTTTCCTGGCCATTCGGCTATCCAGAGAGCAGGCAATTCGCCAAATCGTCGAATTGCCTGAACATACGGTGCCTGTTCGGTCCCTGTTCGAGGGCAGTGAAATCCCCATGAAAAAGCACTGCTTCGGCTATTCAGAGAACACAAACCAGCAGTGAAAGGTTCCCCTAATGTCCTGCCATTCGGTGGTTTAATTCGGCAAATTTATTCAGGAGAATCCCATAGGCTTCAATGTTAAAAATATTCCCGTTTTAATTCAATATCTAATAAACCGTTCATTATAAAATTCTGCAGCAAAAAGTCTCTTAATGTATAGATTTTTTAGGATACTTTAAGCATTTTTCTGAATTTTTAAAAAAAAAATTAAAAGTCCGATTTTTTTTTGATTTTTTTTCAGTTTGCTTATTTTTTTTGTAACAGCCCTCTTTATTATCATTCCCTGGACCTCCTGTGAAAATTTCAGACATTTTCGCTCAGTAGTTTCTTTGCAAACAGCGTTTCTTTTTCCCAGATTCATACAAATGGTTTTTCTAATTTATTCACTGCCTCCTCTACGTCACAGCTGCTTCGGCTCTGTGTGATTCGGCTCCTTTTCGGCTCCTGTTCGGCTCCTGTTCGAAGGTTAATCCAGATGTTTTTGCTTGTTTTCATAGTGCATTCGGTTAGTTTTCGTCAGGTTTTCGGCAGCTTTTCCCTGCAATTCGGGGACCCTGTGGTGTTTGCTGAATACACCGCAGGGTCACCGAAATGCAATCGGCAAAAGGAACCGAATTGAAGAGAACGAAAAGTCACCGAACGTGCGGTGACTTTTCGAATCTCTTTGGATAACCCTGATAGAGAAATAGTGTTTTATCTAATTAGAGAACGCCGAACAACACCGAAAAGTTGGCAAAATGCCCAGATTTCCAGTGCTTTCTTTTGACAGGTCTAGACAGGCGAATCCCATAGGCTTCAAAGTAAAAATAAAATTGTGTTTTTATTAATTTTTATACAACCATTTATTCTTTTCATTTTCAGCAAAAAAAGTCTTTCTATTAACTTATTTTTCAGAAATTTTTAGGCATCTTTCTGAATTTTTTCGGCGAAATTTTTGACTCCAATTTTTTTAATATGGCAATTTTTATTCTGTAACAGACCTTTTCATTATTATTCATAGGACCTTATTTATTATTTCCATGTATTTTCATACATTTTTTTTTTGTGAACTCCTTTTAAGAATGGCAGGAGGGGTTTTTTTTTTGGGTTTTTTTTACCCCTGTTAGACAGCAGATATTCCTTTTTTGGCGACGTTCGGTGGTCTGTTCGGCGGATCGGCGGCTGCGTTCGGCGGATCGATTCAGTGCACTTTGGGGACACTGCAGTGAGGGCTGAATTCACCATAAGGTCTGTGAATTGAGCTTGCCAAAGCGCTGTGGATGAAAGAGCACTGAAACTTTGGCGAAATTTCAGTGCTCTCTGAATAACCCCCTGTGAGCCCTATTACAATCTCCGTGTTAAAACGCTCGCGCAATGCGCGCCCAGTGTTAAACGTTAACGCGCGTAAATCAACGCTGGTATTACAATCCTCGCGCATTTTTTCATACGTCGAGCAATAACGTGCGTAAAACGGACACGCAACAAATGCGCGCGCAGTGACGTTGCGCGCAGAAATCGGTGGGCGGACTGTTTTTTTCACGCGATTCAGCCAATCAGAATTAAGAACCACAATTGTCTCCCGTTAAGTTTTTGCGCCTGTCAAAATCAATCTGCGCATATATGCTGCAGCAATGATAAAAACACGCACAACTTCTCCATTCTAGAACGTCAAACCGCTAGTACTGACGTACAGAGTGCGCTGCGTCCGCATAGAGGCGTGTGTGCGTGATTAGGAGACGTCAGACGCTGCTAATGTTCGGCCAACATAACGTCCAGACACAAAAAGGGTTTTATTGATGATCCGTACAAAATCACGGACGAAAATGCGCATCGTATGACCGCTATCGCGTATTCCGTGAAAAAATACGTCCATTCGTTCGAACGCACTTTTTCACGGACAACGCGAAAAATGCATTAGTCTGACCCTAGCCTTATTGGTTTGGGTATGTGTAGAATGTGTAACTATGCTTTGCTGCGTTTTTTTTTTTTGGGCTGGTGTATTTGGTTTCGGCCAGAACGTTCAGATTTGCCGTTAACACCAGCTTTCAGGAGTCGTTAAAATGATGCGCGCAAATGCTGTGCGTTACAAACTGCGCATAGATTGTAACACCATCCGCGTACCAGCGCACAAACGCATTTGCGCTCACAATGTTAAGTATAGGGTGCGCGCAGTACAGTAAGCTCGCGCAGCTTCACCCGGGGTAGACATAAACGCGCGTTTGTTGCGCTGACATTGTAATACGACGTTCAGCGCAAAGGGTTTTGCCCCTCGCGTTAATGCGTTTTTGCGCGAAGATTGTAATAGGGCCCTATGTGTTTAAAATCAAGTGTACACTTACTATCCTTGTGTAAATGTTCTTCTTCTTTGTAAAGAACAGGGTAGTGGAGGGATTAACCGGCTAATCATTGTCAGATTTTAGAGATCCGCTCGCTTAATTAAACAGTATCTGTTCCTACTGTGGGAAACATCAAGAGCAGTAAGCAGCTTCATCATGAGACCTTAATTAAATTAAAAAAAGAGAGAGAAAATGAGTGTGAAACCTTTCTATCAATGCCACCACACGGTATCGATCGCAGGTACACGGATTATTCTACTGTGAGAAATAAATACATTGTTGGGGGTGAAGATATATTTGCTAAAGAATGCGGTTGTACGTTTTCATTCCACTATTGGACTTACCTTACTGATTTATTAATTATAATTAATATTGCATTTATAAATATTGCTGAGAGCTGCAGACTCCCACAATACCCCGTTTGGTTAATATGCCCCTATATTTATTTTCTACTGTTTAAATATGAAAAACAAATGAAGGTTGCTGTTTGTAAAACCTTATCCAGATGCAACATAAGTCTGGGTTCCGAGCCACGAAGGGGTTAATGAATGTATCCCAGGTCGCAGGCTTTCTGCGTTCACCAGCACTTATCTGATTAATTATCCGTTCATGGTTCTATTAAAAAGCAATTATGTATACAAGTGGTTATGTGCCAATTTAAAAGCTGCAGAAAAAAAAGTATTGAAAAAAATGATCCTTAAGATATTGAATTTATTAGCTAAGATAATTTATCTGCTCGACTCGTAAATCATTGATTTATAATCTCATAATCCGAATAAATGCTCTTTACTGCGTGGGTTTATATATATTTATATAATAGGGGTGCATATATATATATATATATACCTGTATAATAGTCCACTAAGTACAGCACTCACCGAAAAATCTTTGCTTGCCCGGTGCAATCACTCTCGGTAAATATTTATCCATGAACGATATGAGATGCACTCCAGGACTTCCAATATAAAATTAAAGTATCTTTATTGGTAAATTCACATATATTCCGACGTTTCGCTCCGACTGAGCCTTTATATAGGTAAACAAACAACATATTTATACATTAAAGACATACAGGGTTATTCAAAGAGAATCGAAAAGTCACCGCACGTTCGGTGACTTTTCGTTCTCTTCAATTCGGGCCGATTCGGCGATCCCATTTCGGCGACCCTGCGGTGTATTCAGCAAGCACCACAGGGCCGTCGAAGCGCAGGGAAAAGCCGCCGCAAACCCGACGAAAAGTCACCGCAAAAACCGGGCGAATGCACTCTGAAACGCGCAAAAACATCTGGATTAAGATGCCGGAAAAACCCGAGCAGGAACTGATCACACGCAGCGCAGCCTCCGTAAAAAGCCGACACCGCAGACGAATGGAGTGAATAAATTAGCAAAACAGTTTGCATGAATGTTTGAAAAGTGAAACGCTGTTTGCAAAGAAACTACTGAGCGAAAATGTCTGAAATTTACATATAAAATCCAATGAATGATAATAAAAAGGACTGTTACAGAAAAAATAAGTAAAGTTAAAAAACCAAAAAAATCTGACTTTTTTAACAGAAAAAAATCCAGAAAAATGCTTAAAATATCCTAAAAAATCTATAAATAAAGAGACTCTTTACTGCAGAATATTATAATGAACGGTTTATTAGATATTGAATTAAAACGGGAATATTTTTAACATTGAAGCCTATGGGATTCTCCTGAATAAACCTGCCGAATTAAACCACCGAATGGCAGGGCATTTCGGGAACCTTTCACTGCTGGTTGGTGTTCTCTGAATAGCCGAAGCATTGCTTTTTCATGGGGATTTCACTGCCCTCGAACAGGCACCGAACAGGCACCGTATGTGCAGGCAATTCGCCAGGATTTGGCGTATTGCCTGCTCTCTGGATAGCCGAATGGCCAAGAAAGGTAACCGAACGCTGAATTCCAGCGTTCGGTTCCCTTTCGGCAGCCATTCGGATCTCTTTGAATAACCCTGATAATGAATTAACTCACCACCTCATCTGAATCTCCACACCAAGATCGCCCAACCCAATCCGGAAGTGACATATCGGGTGAGGACCAATTAATCAATGATTGCAACAATATTATGTTAAATACACAAAAGAAAATGACTCAAATGTGTGTATACACAAACTACAAAAAAAGTAAAAAAAATGATTAAAGTATATTTAAAAACAACTCAGGATGACTGATTATCTGATTATCTTGTACTATATACTGTATATATGGGTTGTACTACTTGCAACATTATGATTTCTGGGAAAGTATTTTGTCGTCCACACAGTGGTAAGAGATACGTGATCTGACAACAAATCACTAAATCAGGCTGGGGTCAGACGAGCGTTTTTAAGAGCGGAAGGAACGTCCGTGAGAGTGGACGCTCCTTCCACTCTGACGCCCGTCTGGCCACCTCGCTGAGTGCAGTCAGTGCGCTCAGTGCTGCTAGGCTTGATCCTCCTATTGGAGGATCGCGCTTTGCAGCCCCGTCGAACGCGCATGTGATTTCCTGTTAATTCACCCAAAGGATATGATGTTTATTTACAATTATTATTAATTTTTTTATAAAGTATTATACCAGGAAGGATACATTGAGATTTCTCTTGTTTTCAAGTATGTCCTGGGTGGCGAGTGTGTACCGTTAGGTGTCTTCCCCAAAGACACTTACTGGAGAGGTGCTCTTGCCTGGATTTGAACCTGTGTCTCCACGGTTATAGAGCAGTGATGTTGCCTCTACTCCACTCCACCCAGCCAGTACAATTATTGTAAGGATTCCCTAAAAACCAGCCTATCTTAACATTAAAATATCCCATTTCCATGTGAGGTGGAGGGTCAAGAACGACATGTCAATGGTTAATTGAGGAACAGACATCTTGGAGAGTTCCAGCACTTATTTTTGTAGGATTAGATCTCTGCATTTAGCTTTGGTCATATTTTAGGCAACTAAATTAGCACTACTAGGACAGGGGTCAGCAACCTTGGTTCCTTGATGTTTTGGGAACTACAGTACATTTCCCATGTGGCTCAGTCAGTCTAATGAGTGACTGAGCATCTTGGGAGATGTAGTTCCCAAAACATCAGGGAGACAAGGTTGCTGACCCCTGACCTAGAGGGTCAATCCACTTACCTACAGCAGCTGGATAAGTATTATTGTCCATCACTGCCCACCCAGTGGGTTTGAGGATCACATGACTTAACGTATCGAGCCTCGTGAAGAATATTTTTTTTTATTAAATTCACAATGAGATTCCACGTTGCAAATTCAAGGTATAAAACGCTTGGTAAATAGAGGCAGACGACACACAAACATATATTAATTTGTTGATAATTTCTCCATTCGCCTGATGAGCGCGTTAATTATTTCTCTCCGCTCTTGATAATTTCATTTTGAGGTTGGAATTTGATTTATTTAGTATTTTTACTGCACATGAAATACCTACATAATCACATAAATATTATGAAAAAACAAAGAGCTTCTCTTCTGGTGGAATTTGTTTTCTCACCGGAGTATAGTCGTACGAATGTTTCGCCCATGGCAGGTTTTGTGTTTTTTTGATATCAGAATAAAACTTATCTGATCATAAAAAATAAAATTTTCCTCAAGGACAACAGTGTTGGCTTCTTGTTTTATCGTCTGATTGTTTTGTGGTCGTTTTCCGCATACACAAGAGCTAAACACGAGAAGACGCTCATCTGAAATGAGGCGATCGCTCCACTACCGGGTACGGATGAGTAAAACCGGTTATTAGCATGGAATCAAGACTAGGACATCGTAGACATCAAAGGCAAACGGTCCTCACAGTTTATTTGATGGAACCTAATCATGAAATGTTCTCAGATGTAGGGCTAGATTACAATCTTCGCGCACGCGCAAAAAAACATTAAGCAAGGGGTAAAACCCTTTGCGCCGAATGCCGTATTACATAGTCAGCGCAACAAACGCGCGCAATCGTCTACCGCGGGTGAACCTACGTGAACGCTGTGCGAGCTTACTGTACGTCGCACGTCCTATACTTAACATTGTGAACGCAAACGCGAATGTGCGATGGTACCCAGATGGTGTTACAATCAATGCGCAGGATTTAACGCACAGCCTTTGCGCACATAATTTTAGCAACTCCTAAAAGCTGGTGTTAACGGCAAATTCTATCAACCTGGACGAAACCAAATACACCAGCCCAAAAACAAAATACGTAGCAAAGTATAGTTACACATTCTACACATACCCAAACCAATAAAATGGAGAAGTTGTGTGTGCATTTATTATTGATGCAGCATATATGCGCAGATTGATTTTGACAGGCGCAAAAACTTAACGTGAGATAATTGTGGTTCTTAATTCTGATTGGCTGAATCGCGAGAAAAAAAACAGTGCGCACACTGATTTCTGCGCACAACGGAACTGCGCGAGCATTTGTGCGCGTCCGGTTAACGCGCATTATTGCTCGACGGATGAAAAAATGGGCGAGGATTGTAATTCCAGCGGTGATTTGAGCGCGTAAACGTTTAATGCTTGGCGCACAAATTCACGCGTTGCACGTGCGTTTTTGCATGAAGAATATAATTTAGCCCGTAGAGTCTTGTGGATTTTGTGTGTCGATATAGTACATCCCATGGTCTGTTTAATAAGGACCATATCGGAAAAGCATTCCTGTTGCATGAGTGCAATAGGGTTATAATACGAAAATTTCTTTGTCACTAATGAGGACTTCATCTGATTTGCTTATAATGAATTTGTTTGAATTTTATTTTTATTCTAATAAATCAAATTGCACCCCAAATATAAACTCAAACTCAAATTTTGCAGTTTGGGACTTGAAGACTGCAAATTTTCCGACATGAGAATAGATCCCGACCTTATCCATTTCAGGAGATCTTGGATTCTGCTGTTATAGGGTTTCAAGCCAATTGCAACGAGTCTTGCATTTGTCTGGTGCTCGGTTGGCCCTCAGCGAAAATGTGTTCTTCTGATTCATTTCCGATCCGATGATTTAGAAGATAGATAATTTGGTGGACCTATGAAGATCCTACTCAACTAGTCCATCAGAATTAAAATGTGAAGTCAAATATGCCGCACGTTGGACATCTTTTTGACAAGTCACTTGAGTTTCAGGAAACTTCTACCAGACCCATGTGGTAAAGTGTAAATGTTTGTGTCACCCGGGCACAAGTAAGGACTTACCTCGCTAACATTCGAGCTTGGAACGCTAACCATGGGAAGACTTTATTAGTTAATTTTACTGTGGAACTTGAATGACGGCCGCTCTAAGTCTTGCATTCCCATATGGCATCACCAAGATACATGGCAGTGGCTAGAATCATGCTGTCACGCTCCTATTCAACCATCAGAATACGGAGTTGCAGTGTTTTGGTATGTTTCAGAGTAGATACCCCTAATTTGTTCCTGACTGGTTTGGTGGCCACAAGAGAACAGAATCTGATCATAAGTGCAAAAATAAAATGTGTTGCATTTCTTGGTGCTCTGTCAACCTACAGAGAAATTGTGCTCTTTTCATTAGGCTCAAGTCAATTCATTTGGAATATAGTTAATCTGATGGATTTGTGAAGATCCTAGCCAAGTAGTCAAACATATCCAAATTGCTTTGACAAATACGCCCCACAATTCTGCATTTTCTTTGACAAGTCACTTCGGTTTCTATCAGTCCTTAGTTAAGATGTATATATTCATGTCACCTGAGCACAAGCAAGGACGTTCACCAATAACAATCAAACTTGGAACTCTAACCATGGGATGACTTTATTAATGTTATTGTCAAACTTGAATGAAGGGTGCTCTAAGTCTTGTTTTTCCCAATGTCACCACCAAGATACATGGCAGTGACCAGAGCCATGTTGTCACGCTGCCATGCAGCCATCAGAATTTTGAATTGAATTGTAAAGTATGTTTTTAGAGTAGATACCTGTAGGGTTTTGGCCCAATTTGTTCCTGGCTGTTTTGGTGGCCACAGGAGAACTGAATCAGATCATAAGTGCACACAAAAATGTGTCGGAATTTAACCTTCCAAGTTTTCATGCATTCATGGGTCTCTTGTTACATACGGTCAAACTATCTGTCCTCTAAGACTGCCCGCTATACCAGGTTTCAATTATTTCAAAGCCATTTTTCTTTGTGGTTCACCATTAGGGAAATAACTTTCCACAGTAGTATGTGACAGTACTTTCCCTCTTCCTGGATGGCATAAGACAATGATCGTCAGGGGTTGCTGCACCTCTCAGGCAGGGATGATGTCCTTGGCATTTCAGTTCTGGCCACCCTTTCTGGGTGACAGTGTCTGATTTGCATATGGAATTGTCTTTTCTGTAATGGCACAATTGTGATAAAACCTTGTGAGACCGGATCGGGCCCATCATAGAGTAGGTCACTAGTGCTGTTGCTCCTTCTCAGGACCCTCACAAACCTCTCTTTTTTCCCACTACAAGTTTACCGGGTAACTCAGACGTGGACCCCTTACTCGAGGTGCCTAGAGAGCATCAGCTATACTCTCCTGGCGAGGCCCAACAGGCTGGAATGATCGTCGTGGGTTGCTGAAACACTTGTGCAGGGATGACATTCTTGGCATTTCAGTACTGGCCACCCTTTCTGGGTGATAGCGTCTGATTTGCATATGGAATAGTCCTCCGTGTAATGGCACAATCGAGCTAAAACCTTGTGAGACCTGAGCGGGCCCCACCGTAGAGCAGACCACTAGTGGTGGTGGTTGTTCTCAGGGCCCTCACATACCTCTCTGTTTTTCCTATAGACAATGCTGGATTAGAAACTGCGTCAACTGGTGATTCGGTAGTTGGGGCATATATTGAATAAGATTCTTTTAACCTCCCTGGCGGTCTATTTCTTCAGCAAATTTTGTGCTGAAAACGGTCTAATTATTTATTTCCCCCCCCCTAGCGGTATCCCGAGTGTGGCTCGGGGTTAAATTCCTATGTTGGAAGCGGTAACCCCGAGCAACACTCAGGATGCCGCTGGATACATCACCTCTCCCTGTGCTCCCTCGATGTCCCCAGCTGCCTCTTCTGGCGACCGGCGACCTCATTACTTCCTGGTTTCCTCCTGGCGATAAGGAATCCAGGAAGTAAAACACCGCGATCGCCGGGGGAGACTGCAGAGATCAGCGAGGGAGCGCACGGAGAGGTAATGTATACAGCCCGAGTGTGTCTCAGGGTTACTGCTCTCAGCGGTGAAATTTAACCCCGAGACACACTCGGGAACACCGCCAGGGAGGTTAACCTGCATATAATATTTACGATCATTTGACGTCCATTGCTTCCAACTGTTGTTGTTAAGATTTTTTCCCATTATTGTGGCTGACATAAATTTTTTCTATTTGTTAACTGGGGGGGGGGGGGTAGTCAGACTTCATAACAGATTTTGTAACGTCTCTTTTCCTCTGCCAGGATGGACACTTCACATTATTATTGAATCCCTGTCTGGTAGGGTTTGCTCTTGCGATCATAACCCCTTGTTTTCATTCCAATACCGGATTATTTTCTATCCTTTCAGCCAACGTCTCTTAAACCTTATATATCATTCTAAGTAAAGGCTCACACATGATCGATAGCAGTGGTAATATTACTCTTAATCTGCATTCAATGTATTGATCCAAAGTATGGATTGTCTGTGGTGAACTAGACAACATTCTGCACCATACCTTCAGGATTTCCTCTCGCGTGGAGTAAATCAATTACTTTGTATAACCCTAAGCACGATGTGTTTGTTTGGGTTGTTCTGTACAACGACTACATGTGACATACTAATCTAGCAACCGGTTCACCCTGGGAAGCTGTAAATCCTCTGCACTAATTATTATACACTATGCGCCGGTGTATGCCGATAATGCAAATACCGGCAAAGATCGTCAGTATTGCAGTCCTGACAAATGGCGGCATTACACAACAATGAAATCCAAACGGCAACAGAAGAAGATTTACAGTAGAGCATCTCCTGTTGCTGTTTGGATTCCAGGTTTATGAAATGTGGACATTTGTCGTCGGTAAAATACCATCAAAAAGCAGTGAACATCCTCTTATATCTCATGTGGCCTCCATACCGTTTCTTCTGCTCGTTCCTTGCAAGGCCAACCATAACTGTAGATATCCAGGGCTCTATTCTGAAGTTCCCATTCTTTGTATACTTTCCATAAGAAGTGCCGGTGTAGCACAGCCAAAGAATAACAAGCAATCCCGTTATTCGCGTAGGGAGCCAGTGTTAACGTTTTTCTTATTTGCACTCAAAATAAAGGCGGTAACAAGGAGCCTCTAAGACAGGACTCTCAAACTCCGGCCCCCCAGATATTTCTGAACAAAATCTCCCATGATTCCCTGGCCATCTATTGCAATGGAAGAATTCTGGGAATTGTAGGCATCAACATTTGGGGGGACCATGAGTTTGACAGCCCTGATCTA